>CM076657.1:24363094-24475055 GCA_038496675.1 Rachycentron canadum
ACTGATCTGAAACTTCGTTCAATGTACTTGAAAACATGGAGGGTCGTGTCTGACCTGTGTCGTCATCATCCATCTCTCCGTTGAGCTCAGATGCCCTGATGAGTCGAGCCTCCATCACCTCCATCTCCATGGACTCCATCTGCTTCTTCATGCTGTCAAACTTGGCCTGGAGGGAGACAGAGAGAGGGCGTGTGAGCACATCTGTCTCCAGAGGTGCGGCCAGAGGCAGCACAACTGAAACTACAGCCTGCGTCCCAGTTCAGGGCCCGTCGCCTTCAGGTGCTGCGTCACAGCGGCGCGACTACACCGTCCCATAGCGAGCACAGGTGAGACCTGCATCCTTCCTCTCCTGGGCTCCAACAGGCGGCTCCTTCATGACCCAACCTATCCCAAGATTGGACAGGATGTGGCCAATGAAATGGGAACAGTGTAAATACCCATCAAGCCCCATTGTGCTGCTCCCTTCATCATTAACAGGAGAAGGAAAGAAAAAAATCCATCCGATGTTTCTAGCAGCCAGGCCGCCCCTCCCCATGGTTATCAGTGGATAAATCTATCTCAGCTCCCCCCTCCCCTCCCTCTCATCCCCTCCACCCCCTCACATAGAAATTGAGAAACAACTCAAGTCAAAAATGTCAAAGAGTGAACTAAATGGATCGAGGGAGCAGTGGTGGAGAAATGGCCTGACAATGTGATTTCAAAATTACAGCCATCACAGTGTGTGTGTGTTTGTGTGTGTGTGTGTGTGTGTGTGTGTCTGTATGTGTGTGTGTGCATGTGTGTGTGTGTGTGTGAGGGGCAGATAAAGCTGGAGCAGAGGCTGCTGGGTGAAGCTTGGACTCAGACTGTGCCCTTGTATGACTGACAGCGTGGCAGGTGGTGCTGGTGCAGGTGTTGGTGCAGTGGTGGATGATGGGAGATTATGTACTGAGTGAATATAAGGACGGGACTTAAATGCCATGTGTAGAGTCCAGTGAAAGAGTTAATGGCTGCTGCAGTCATTCCTCTTTTCCATAATGGCTGTGTAGTGATCCCTTCACACAGCAGCGACACTGTAAAAGATGGAGGGCAGAGTCTACTCCGTCTGTGCAGCGCTGCACCGGGCTCCAGCAGTCTGACAAATCACAGCTGCATCTCATTTTATTGCAGGTGTTTTGTTCCTGACTTGCAACAAGCAACTACCCCCCTCCCCCTCCTGCCCTGCACCTGTACAGGAAACACTGACTGGGGTAAAAAAAAAAAAAAAAAGACTTCAACAACACTGGTTTTCAGGAGAGTTGGGTTTTTGGGTCAAGACTTAGGTTTAATTTCAGCCACCACACTGACTCGTCTGATGTGTGTTTAAGGGACCGTGTGACATTAACTTCTGTTGGCTAATGTCCTGCGTTTCCATGACGATCGTGTCCCTTTGACTTCCTGCTTTGATTCGGAAATAACTTTTCAAGTATCTAACTTCGTGTCATGTTGACAGCTGTGTATTATCTAATAGTTTCCTCCTCACCACAGCTGACACGTCTTTATGTTCAAGGGTTTGTTTTTTTTTTAATTTAAAACAAGTTTTTCTTTCAATATTGTGATCGCATGAATCCGATATAAACCTTCTGCCTGTTACTGACCTTTCACATTAAATCATCTTTAGCTCAGCTGACAGGCTAAAGGTCACAAAGCAGACAACAACCAACACGACCCAGTGAGCTTCATCACTTTTCTGTTTCACAAACTGTAGCTAGAGCCCGACTCCATATGTGCATGGTTAGTATTGGTTCATATTAGAAACATATAGGTGTCAAGTGACCTGCTATGTTTTTGACTCCTTGCTCATTTGTAGGGCTCTGGGCGGGACCTAGTTATGTATGTAGTCTGCTGAGGTCACAAGGGGGCGTGGCTTACAGCTGTAAAAGTGGCTTCGCCCGCTTAGAGAGCGGGACGTTTCCGTCATAAGGGCACCCGGGTGTTATCATCAGAAGGTGGGACAATTGTAACACATGTGCATCACCCAACATAACCAGTGATCTGAGTGGGTGGAGACACGATGATGATGATGATGATGATGATGATGATGATGATGATGATGATGATGATGATGATGATGACGACGACATCATTGCTCAATAGAGTCTAACAAACAGTGAAAGTCAATCGTGGTGTGGTCTCTACCTGCAGGTCCTTCATGTCCCTCTCCAGACGGAGTCTCTCAGACGTTTCAGTCTCCAGCAGCTGGGAGGCCGACTCCCCGGTGTTCCTCTCATCAGCCAGCTCTGATGACAGCTCTGTGATCTGCAACGCACACACAGACACACACACAGACACACACACACACACACACACACACACAGTGAGCTTCAAGCATATGTGCATACTGTACTTTTTGTGAGATTTATTCTGTCAAGAATTGTCTCAAGCATGACCCAAATCCTCATCTGTGTGTGTGTCTGCGTTTGTTTCTGCGTGTGTGTGTTTTCCCTGTGTGTTTACCCGGCTCTCGAGACGGTCACTGTTCAGTCTCAGCTCGTTTCTTTCTTTCTCCACCTTCTCCAGCTTCTGCTTCAGCTGCTGAATCTCTTCCTGAGGGAGAGAAGATGTTAATGTTTGTGAGGAAGCAGCAGATGAAGTGAATTCATCAGCATTTTAAGACTTTGTTAAATTGATGGGGGTGTCATTTCTGGGTGTTAGCTATCTGACAGACATCAGCGATTTGAGTGACTAAATATTAACAAACAAATCTTCACTGTGAAATCTTCGACCTTGTTGTCTCCATCAAAGCTTGAGTATCAGAATTCCAGGCTTTTCAATGATAAAGAATGGGATAAAACCCTGGAAACAGTTTGAAGTTTCAAGGATATTTTGATGTGAATGTGTCAGACTCTCAACAGACTCAATCTACATTAACCTTCAAAAACTCATCATTCCTACATTCCACCAGAACAAATTTTATTTCCCATTCACTAGTTGTGACTCTAAAGATGGTAACAATTCAAAAGTGTGCGTGTGCGTGTTTGTGTGTGTGTGTGTGTGTACACACGTCCTTGCCGCGGATCTGTTCTTCAGTCAGCTGCACTTCTATCAGAGGTCTGACAGTGGTGAACAGCTTCCACCAGGGCCAACCTTTGACCCCACGGTTCTTCTTTATGTTCTTCTGGATGCAGCGAATGGCCAAGTCCTGGATCTGTCACCACACACACACACACACACACACACACACACACACACACACACACACACACAGCCAAAAAACACACACAACAATATTAGTCAGGGGAAGAACATAGGTTTAAAAGGCCACTGGGTGGTGACTCCCCTGTGGTTACAGGTCTATAGAAAATAAAGATGGATGCAGTGAAGCTTCATTTTTAATGGGGTCTTGGTGAAGGCTTTGATTTTCTCAAACTTGACACAGTCCAGATCTTCCTGAGCCACTTTTTCAATTCGGCCTTCACTGGCTACAATGGCTACAAAGGACCAGACCTTCATGGAGTGCGTCCTCTGAAGGATGCAGCCCCTGAATTAGGACACAGCTATTTCTTTCCTTTTATTTGAAGCTCCCCTGTCGCCACGACAGCACAATGCTAACACCAACATGATCATCATGCAGGATGGTAAAATTAGGGGCTGAAATCAGGGGGACAAGGGATGCTTCACTACGTTTTCAGTATTTTTCATGGACTTAGTCAAGTCACAGTACGAAGCTTGAAGCTTAGCCTTCATGTTCCCAGTGAAAAACACTGAACTATTTCCTTATCTCACTTCACCCCACTGTGTATTCTCATGTTTCCTGTGTTGTTGTTTGTTGAACCAAATCAAGACTAAGATTTTTACACTAGTTTCAAGATTCAGTGACGTCTTAATTTGATTGAAGAAGAAAATTCCCGTTGGTCGTTGTAGGTGTTAAAGGCCTTAAAACGGGATGAGATGAAAATAACCTGGTTGAGCATCTTCAGAGTGCAGTTGGACTTGAGGCAGAAAAATGAAACATTAAACTATGGTAATCTCACACTTTGACACCTGAAACTACACAGAGCTAATATTTCTGTACTGATTCTTCTGACTGTGTCTGAACATCCAGACACCAGAGAGAGGGACTGACCCTATTTACATGAACACCAGCATCCAGGTGCTCAGGTCAGTGGAGAAGGTGTTTACTTGCACCGTAGTAACCTGGTTACTGGTTTCTGTCTTCAGGGAACTATTTAATGAGACTCAGTGTCGATGTCAGGCGGCGGGATCCCCCAGGTCTCTCCTCTCTGAACCGGTCCCCATGAGGAGAGACAGGCCTCAAAGCAGCTGGAGGAGAAACACAATCTCTCTCTCTCTCTCTCTCTCTCTCCAGTTTTTCGTATTCTCCTTCTCATTTATTTTTTTGGAAGCACTTTGAAAGATTTTCCCACAGGCAGGGTGAGGGGTGGGGGAGGGGGCTTGGAAGGAAACAGGGGTGGGGGGGTTCCCCAGAGAAGGGAGACAAACTAGACGCAGGAACAAACTAATTGACTTTCTGTTGTGGCAATAGAAAGAGGAACCTGAACACGTACCTTTCTCACTCCACAGACGTTTTATCCACAACAAAGTGATGAGTCAGCACAAACAAATGAAAGTGTTTATTTGATTTTTCCTGACGTTCCCTATCCCACCCCCCTCCTCCAGGAGGAACCCATTATTATAGCACTTCTTACTGTGTTGTCACGATTAAATGTCGTTGAACCAATTGTGTTACATTTGGATTTAAAAACACATCTTAATAAAAACATAATAGGATGACAACAACCCGCTGTGTGTGTGTTGAAGCCCGGTACAGACACGACTGAGATAGTTCTATTGGGAGAAAGAAAGAACGAAGGTTGGTGCCGACCTGGAGTCACAATCAGAATCTGGTTTATTGTCTACTGGTTATAGTAGGGTCAAGGAACTTGGGGGGGGTCAGTGGAATTGCTGATGAGGCCATTAAAGACTTGAAGAATTGAAGAGAGCATTGAAAATCTAAGCACAATCATCAAAGTTAATACATAAAAAACACAGCAAGGATCAGAGACTTTGTGGACTCAGAGGACCAGGACTTAGAGAAGCTTAATCACATCTTTAGATCCTCACTGCTTCACCAGATCAGACCACTGAACAGCTACAGCTGAGTCATATGATGCTGCTTTCGTTCTAACTAATACAAGATAAGGGAGCATGTCACTCCAGATCTTTATTGAACTGAAGTCAAAGTTTTACTTATTGTCTATAAGTCACTAAACGCTCTGGGCCCTCAGTGTATTTCTGAAATGTTCGATGTATTTTAAACCTAACAGGACTCTGAGATCTGCAGGAGCTGGGCAGTTAGTGGTGACTAGTGTTAAAACTAAACAACCATGATGCTGCCCAACAGTAACTGGCTTTAAAAGACATGAAAAACTGCTGTTCTTCATTTATAGATCCTCCAGACATGTCTATACAATTGTCCTTAATTTAACACAAAAAAGTGGGAAAAAAATCCCCAAACTGTTTCTGAATCTCATCTACTCCAACTTCCTGATTGAGAAACCTGAATCCGTTTATGTTGCTGTGAGCTTGTAACTGGCAGTGGCTGACACAGGTAATTAAAAAAAAAAAACATCAGATTAAACTTTTTGTTCAACCGACATTTACGACTGGTGACTTTCAGTGGCCACAAAGACACGAACCCAGTTCTAAGTGACGTCAATTACAGGAGATGACTATTTACCCCAAGAGCCGAGGCTCAAACTGAGTCGTTCAGGGGCGACGGAGTAGTGAAGTGAAACCCAAATGCCCTTGAAAAGTAATTTCAGTTGGCAGGCCTGAGCCCAGTGCGGCAAGAAAGAATAAACTGAAATGGTAATGAGAGGAGGACAGGGACCCAAAGCATGCACACACACACACACACACATTCAGTAGATATACAAAAACTGTGTACCAAACGAACTGTGTGTTCACATGAGAAAACTTCCACAAGCAACATCAAAACTTCTGTGAAGTAACACACACACACAGAAAGTCAACAGATCCCCACTGGCTTCTTTAAGAGGCAGTCAATGCACGGCGGCAATGTTTCCACTTGTCAGGCTCACTGTGGTGGAACAACACACCCACACACACACACACACACACACACACACACACACACACACACACACCAGACCAACAGTGTGCAGAGAGAAGAAAATTGTGAAGACAAAGTCTTAGAAGGGGAACTTAGCATTCAAAAAGCTCATTTGGCTACGATGTAAATGCTTCTCCTTGGGTTTGAAGTCCTTTTCATTTCGCTGTGAAGCTTTTAATAAATTCCAACCTGACATGGTCTTTAAAACCCACATTAACAGCAACATCAAGCACCCGCCCACCTCCGCAGGCACCAGAGGACCGAACCACCAAGCAGGACTTGACGTTAGTGAGGTAACTCCACGTTAAACCCTGGCTCAAGCTGATGGATTAAGCCATATAAAAGCACCACCTCCCCCACGTTCCCAGACCTCCCAGAACACCTTTGGGAGGATGTTGGCAGGATGAATGTGCAGCTGACAGATCTGCAGAAGTGATGTGATGCAGTCGTGACAACACGGAGCAGAGGAGAGGCTCAACATCTGGCTGATCCAAGACTTGGAGACCTGAGGCTGTTTGCAAAATAAGGAAATAAAGGGAGTCTGGTGTTCCTAATAAAGTGCTTGTTGAGTACATACAGGGATATAAACCCCCCCCACGTTGTGATGTTTGATGTGAACATTAACTGAAGCTCTGGACTGGCATCTGCAGGATTTTATCCGCTGCACATGCACATGACTGCTTGATTAGATAACTGCATGAGTGAGTGGGTGAACAGGTGTTTGAGCAAATTACATATTTTGTTGATTATTGAAGCGTTAAAGAAATAAATCAATCTATGGCAGAAAACAAACATTAAAACATTAAACTTTCTCCATGTTACGTTTTATTTCATTAAGTGAAGAAACTGGACAAAAACAATGATAATAACTGAAGCGTGTGCTCTCAAACCCTGAGAGTTGGCTTTTTTTTACTGTTTACTTACTTTATATCCAAAATTATGGAGCAGCATTAAGCCCTGTTTGGCTCGGGTAGACTGACGGCTCATCGCTGGGGAAGTGTGACACTAAAGCATCAGTCCAGCAGGGAGGGAACGAGTGAAATGACGAGAAGCCACACGGATTAAAAAAATAAAAAATAAGACGTCGCTCAAGTTCATCTCAAAGGAAATCATCTTACCACTGCCAGCTTTATGCTCTCTTAAGGTTTCTCTGCTATTTTCCTCAAGCCACAAACAGATAAGTTTTCCCAAACAGTTAATTAAGAACTTAAGGTCCAAATGCCACAACAGCTGCAACTCCATCTCACCTCTTTACACTATACACCAGAGACCACAGGGAAAGCTCTATTAATTACATTATCATGTAGTTCAAATGGGGAGAACTCTTTTTCTCTTTTTATGAAGCTATGGCCACAGAAATACAAAGGATACACAAAAAATAGAAAACAACCTTACAACAGATATTCCTCCAGTAGATACCAGTTTTATACCCAGGGTATTAAGTTTACGGTCTAAAGGTAGATGTTAAAGGTCCATACGGTCTAAAGGTAGATGTTAAAGGTCCATACGGTCTAAAGGTAGATGTTAAAGGTCCATACGGTCTAAAGGTAGACCTCCATGCAGTCTTTGATTATAAAGCAGGTCTAGGTTCTATATTAATGTATAAGGATCTCAGTCCACAGATAAATTCTCACAGCCTGTATTCAGAAACTGAGCCTTAAAACCAGCCATCAGGACTTCTGGAACTTTGTGATGTCACACCGCAAGCCCCACCCACCTGGACCCACTATCCAACTGTGCTGGATTTTTATTGGGTCACTCAGAAAACAGTCAGCCAAGCATAAGAAAGCCTCAGAGCCTCTTTTCTGATTGGCCGACTAACCTGTTGTTACAAATATACCTTCTTATGAATATCAACACTATACTTAATGTACAATAATAAGAAACACCAACACGTTTCTGAATCACTGGAGTGATCCTAACCCCCACTCAGTGCAACAGTCTTACCTTCCTCTTCTTGAAGGCCTGTCTGGCCAGGTATCCCCTGCAGGCAGCCTGGAACAGGGAGATGTTCCTCCTGGTCTTCACATCCCGCTGCTCCTCCAGCTTGGACAGAGTCCCAGCCCTGAAGAAGACCTGCAGGAGGACGAGCACAGTTAGGACAAAGTCAAACACAGTTCCTCTCTTGAAGGTCGAGGGAGACGATTGGTAGTTTCCACATAAGGTGGCCAACTATAACTGAGAACTCTTCAGACTTTCCAAAGTAAAGTACATGACATATTCTGAGCAAGTTATTGTAAAACTTCAGGGATTTCAGGTGGATTTTAAGGCTTAGTGTTTGGCAAAGAGACAGAAAGTTAGTAAGGACCTTTATCAGAGTGCTTCTAGATGGCAACGTGCCAACCCTGCACTTTACAATTTTACAGATAACTCAATATCCAATGACTTTCAAGTATTAACTCGTGAGCAGGAACAGAACTGCTTGTGAATTTATCGTCTAAAAACACAACCGGTGGTGTTAACCATGGATGGAGGAGCAGACGGGCCAACCAGCTACAGATCCAGGGACCCAAGGGGGTAAAGGGATAATCTGGGTGATCTAGATGGAGTAAGGATATGATGTCTCATCCAGTTTTAACACAGCTGCAAAGTGTAACACACATCCACCATTCGATGTGGGTCAATTGATGCCCGGAGCTCACTCTCAACACATTATGCAGACAGAAGTAGTGAAGCGGGGACGAGTCAATCCAGGAAGCTAATGTGATAAAATTGCTGCTCTTTTGAAGCTGGTGCCCGTCGCCTCTGGGAAAAGGATCCTGACAGGACGCCACATGCCACCCTGTAATGCAGCCTTTTACTTAGGAAACAATGGGTGTGGGTGTTTTGACGTTTCCGCTTGACCCTCTGAGGCTGAATACTAATCTAACACACTCTGGTAGTGCTGTGTCTACTGCCGTCCAGCTGACTGCATGGTAACATTTGAACTCTGCATCACGTATGTTCTCAGGAGAGATACCAGAAGAGGTCACACACAGAACCTCAGCAGATTCTTTGGGTCACATTTTTGGTTGTTTTCCCTTCTCATCTATATCAGACTGACAAAACTGCACAAAATCAAAGCACTAGGAAGCTCCATTTTTCCAGCGATGGTTTAGTAACAGTAACAAATCAATATCTTTAGTTCAAGATGTTGTCAGCATTTACTCTGAAAAGTTCTGACAGGAAGTTCCAAAGCATCTGTCGCTTGTCAGACTTCTCAAATAGTGGACAGACCACAAACACACCGGTTCAGTAAATAAGTCGAACATATAATATGTGACAGAGAAACATGTCAGCATCGCAAATTCCAGTTGTCATTTTTTTTCAATCTCTGAAATGATCTTTGATTATTTCAAACTCGATCATCTGTTTATCCAGAGTCATATGAAGTATTCACCATTTGTGTAAAAATGTAGTTAATTCATCCCTGAGTTTGCAAAAAATGTTTGGGCCAAATCTGAGGAAATTCCATGAAGGCGTTAACTGAGATATCTCATCCACCCTGGAGACGACACAACAGTGTTGGTGGTTGTCGTCTCCAGGGTTTAGACCAGAGATGATTCATCACAGTCACCGATTCTTCAGAGAAGTGTCTGTCTGACACCACAGGTCATCTGTCAGAAGGTCTCAGTGCTCATTGTGTCTGACTATGATCTCACTTTGGAGCCAACTAAGAAGATGCAGACCTGTTCCTCCCTGGCAGGTTGATCAGATTTGTGTTGTGTTACTTTGTAAATGCTGCTCAGTGGTTGTGTTACTGGTTCTCTTCCTCCCTGTGCAGAGCAGCTGTCTCACTGATTTTCCTGGCCTGATCATTTTAGTCTCATCCAGGGGTTCCGGCGTCTTTCATCTCTTTCGCTGATGATCTGGGCAGCAGTGCTGTTTCCTGAATACCAATGAGAGTGCAATTTCATTTTTGACGGGAAAAGAGTGAGGACGGGCTGCCACTGGGCCCCCCCTGTAAAAACCTACATCAGAATGCCTCTAACTCCTTCTACATAATTTGTGTCTGGGGACGGACGCGTTGCTCTGTTGCTCGGCTCAGAATCAGCTGGCAGCTCTTTCTGGAAGTAAATTCATTAGACAGAGTTTGTGTGACGCTTTGTCCTTCGGAGGATGTGACTGTTCCTCGCTCTGACTGTAATTTTCAAAATTGGCTGAGCAGAGGAGGAAAGTGTGGCTTGGGATATGGCCAGGAATTAAGACTGTTGTTTAGATTTGATGCGGACCTTGTGACTTCACAACTGTGTAACAATGCTGTAATGTGCAGTAAATATTTGCCCAGCCTGTAAGCGTTTTGTGAGCCAGACTAACACTCTGACAACAGACTAGCCCTCTCAAATATTTAGTATTTCTAATGTACTGACAGTCCAATGGGGGTCAATCTGGTCGTGTAGTGAGTGTAACACTGCTGCCTCAGAGTAAGACCTTCGAAATCCACCAGCTGGCTGTGGCCTCTCTGCCTGGAGCTACTTCTTCCATGTTCTGCCTGAGCCTGTGTGGCCTTCCTCTGCATGCTCTGGTTTCCTGAAGCTCTGTTCAGACCTGGTATTATCAATCAGGAGAGAAGTTTTTCTCTAGACTTCAACACAATTTGGCTTTTTAGTTTGAGTTGCCCTCGTGGTCATTAGATAGATCTGTAACTTTACCATATTAAAATACAAATAATAAGATGTATGTTGTTGAGTTGTGTTCTTAAATTACCACAAATCTTCTTGATGACAGTGGCGGTAAAGACAACAACTCCCATGATTCCATGCTCCCACCATCAGTTAATTTTCCTCCAGTTCTCCTTCATGACAATGTACGGGGGGTGAATTTTTATACATTTGTCAGAGTTGGGCTGCCAAGACGGTGGAGCAGCTCGTTCTGAGCTTCATAACTGCTCCGCAGAAAACTATAGGTGACGTCATGGAAGCTACATCCATCTATATTTGAAGTGTACTTGTTTAACTACTGTTGAAAGTTAAAAATCTGCCCACACACCTAATCACTACGTAAACTGACTGTGAGACATGCTTGTCTTTTACTGATTATCTACCTGTCGGATGTAGAACACCTGAAAATGAGCATGTGATGGGTTTAGTGAACTTAACCAAGCCTGCTTTGTATTTCTGTAGTAGTGGACTGTCAGGACCTGCTTAGAATTGTTTCAATTCTCTCAAACAATGCACTTTACTGCTGTTGTATTAATGTTTTCATGATGCTAACTTTTTGAAAAAATTTGATAAGTAACACAGTAATTATTTTCTCTTGTCCAGCAGGTTTTCATCATATGTCACTCTCCACTTTGATGCAGCTCATTTATTCAAAATCTCCCAGTATGCATGATGTACACAGTATAATTAGAGGATATAAATAGAGTAAGTGGCCCAGTGTGTGGGTTGGTGGGACCTCTGTGTCTTCTCTGCCAGTAAAAATGACGTGAAACAAAGCTCATTCGTAATATTAGAGATGTGAACATCAGAAAACAAAGAAAGTTTTTACTTGAAACTTTGCCTGAACTTTAGGAAACTAGGGTAAGTGGACTGAGTGTAGCGTGACACATACCAACACAAAGGCAAGGTTAAACTTCCTGCCAGGAAACTTCTCTAAATGACAGCTGAAGGCGAGGACTGTTCTTTATTCCACAGACATTCACAGATCTAATTAACAAAACCATCAGCCTGTCTTTTTCCCTGTGATTAGCTGTTTTTTTTTTTTTTTTTTTATCTCAAAGACTTGGGAGTTTGGCAGTGTCTGTCTGCTGCTTGGCAAGGGTCACACACACAGAGAGCCACAAAGATTAGTCCCTGCCCATAAAAAGAGAAACGTTTAAAAACAACACACACCAGGACTACTGAAGGTGTGTGAAGATTTGTCACTGCGTAGGAACAAAACAGCATTGATTTCTTGATGCCTACCAAGACCTTCTGCTGGAAATGTGGGTGAGCAGAAGCAGAAAGATGCTTTCTAATTATCTGCACAATGGAGAGTGTCACTGATGAAAAGACAGCGGGTCCTGAAGCGCAGACGTTCCTTGATGGCGACACAAAAGACGCAACTGCCAAAGAAAGTGTCAGGACAAGGTGGACATGCAGAGAGTCTGATTGTGTTTTTTCATTGTTTCTTGTAATGAACTTGCAACTGCCTCCAAGTCAACACCAAAGGAAAGGTTTAAGTTTGTTAGAATTTAATGGTCTACATCTCAGGATTAATCCCATCACTTCCACAAAGTTATGACATACTCACCACTCTGCTGCTTTCTCTCATTAAACAGAAATAGTCTTTTCATCCCCTAATTAATTTCAGTCTGTAGTTTGTTCAGCGTTTCCCTGTTGCTGTGGTCACACTGTCGCAATTGCACGACTCTGAAGAGGGCTTTTAATTTGAAATGACGAACAATGTAGAGACACGTGGTCACTCGGCCAAGACGAGAGTGGAACGAGAGAAAGAGAGAGAGAGGGAGATTTAACAAGATACCACTCTGTTGGATAGATTTTTCACCTATTGATATTCACTCCAACACCAGTATAGTGTGTGCACACACCATCCAGGAACAACAAATGCCGCTCTGCCTGTCATTTAGGGTACGCAGAAGTTACTGCTCCAAAGAATGAGCAGAACTCAGATCAGATCAAGAGAGAAACTTCAAATCAGCTCTAGAACAACACAAACACATGTGTGGAACTTCCTGTGTTGAAGTTTTCTTTGGTTATTCTGGTTTACAGTGTTTTATCTAGAAAATAGGGAGAAATTCACTGTGTTTTTAGTTTCTTTACTGAGTCACAGATATAATGAGCTGAGGTTGAGCTGATTCTGAAGATGTGGAGACTTGGGGACATTTTTAAAAATGACGACTTTATAAGCCACCGTCAACCAGTAAAGATTCATCATACACTCTTCTGACTGTTTGTGCTGCATCTGTAACATCTTTCCTCTCACATTTGACACTAGAAGTGTGTGTGTGTGTGTGTGTGTGTGTGTGAGTGTGTGTGTGTGTGTGTGTGTGTGTGTGTGTGTCCACTCACCCTGCTCAGCCCCATGTAGTAGCTGCTCTTCTCCAGCTCCAAGGACTCCAGCAGCTCCTCCACCGCCTAGAAACCAGCAAAACAAACCATCAGCTCACAGATAAACAAAAACAACCCTACTTCCTTCTGGGCCTTACCTCTGCATGATCACCTGACCCAGCTGCCCAGAGGATGATAGCTCGGTGCCATAGCAAAAAAAAACATCCCCACCCCTTTAACACCAGCCAGCATAAACACACACACACTTTCCCTCGATCTGCCTTGAGGATCTTGAAAACACAAAATAAAAGTCAGACAGAGAAGCTTCTCAGGTCGCTGCTCTCTCATCCACCAGCTCGACTCAACCTTTAGAAGACAAACTGCAGACTGTTTGGTTTCTGGGCCTGAACTTGTGTTTTTGAAGGCTGGTACTAGGATTAATAATGTCAATGACAATATTTGTAATATTTTCTAAATCTGGTCTTTAAAGAGGAAAAATGTGTTTCCTTTCTCCCCACCAGGGAACCATGCATATGTGCTGCAATAGTCCCAATTGAATTTTGCTTTTCTCAGAACAATAAGGCTAAAAAGGTGAAGTTTAAAAAACTGGCAAGCACCAAAATATCATCCTCACCTCTTCGCCCGTTTTTGGATTAGCCAGGATTTCGCGTTGAGTCGGTCTCTGCCAAGATGGCAACGGCTAAGCAGCTGCTTTTAACTTCAAAACTGCTCTTCGTCCATCTTTGTTTACAGTCTATGGAAATATCGCTGAATTGTATAACGTATAACATGGTGGATTTCCTTCCTGCTGTTTGAAAAGAAAAGCTTTTGGCAGGTACATCATCTGTTTTCTGACATCATGGCTACATCACGCTGCACAAAGAGGAAGTGACAAAACTGGGCTGTCGAGAAAGAGAGACAGTGTTTTGTCGGGTAAAAAGTGTGTGTGTGTGTGTGTGTGTGTGTGTATATATTCTCTGAGATAGCTTTGGCAAACCAATATTGGCTTTGAATCGCTTTCTCTTGTTCTGAAAACCAATTCTTTCATATTGTTCCTCCAATTATACGCCCTTCTCTATCTCAGACCGCCTCCTTTCATCTTTTTATTCTTTGCCGTTCTTTCCTGACTCCCCAGAGGACTGGGCACCATTAGTTCTTTCTGAGTGGGTTATTCTCTCTAAGCTCATCTCCAAGGAACCATGTGAGACACTTATTGCCAGTCTGTTGTGGTGTGGTAAAGAGAGAAGAGCTCGATTTCACCGATCTGCTTAATTAATCCAGTTTAATCTCCTTTGTTGACAGTGGCTACGGGTTTGAATGTTCCTTTCATGTTCCACATTAAAGTGATACACGGAGACAGACAGGCAATCAGAATCATTATTATCAGAAAAGCCACTCTATACCTTTTAGAGCAGAAGTGCACCAGGTATAGAAGGCTTTAATGTAGAGATGTTTCGCCTCCAGCAGCCCCACCTCCCACTCATGAAGGCTAATCACGCCTTTGTGCAAGGCTGCCGTACACTGCCTGAACAGACTGTAGAGAAGACATTAATCATATGCTCCGGGACGTTCCTAAACTGCTCTGAAGCCTATACAAAAGGAACGGAAAGATAGTGAGACAAGAGAAAAAGTGGAAAGAGACAAGGGAATGGGAAAGGAGCGAGGGGGAGGGGGACAAGCTCTTCCCTCCGCTGGTAATTAATCAGTACAGTAGCCGTATGCTGCCAGCCTGCGCAATCATAATTAATTACACACAAGAGCGCTCTTGGAGCCGGAAGAGGACAGCGGAGAGAGGAGAGGTGAAATAAAGGGATTCTGCTCACGCTGAGAGATCAGAGTGTGGAGGACGAGAGGCGAAACACTGAATATCCAGATGTTACCACTTCAATTCCTTTGGTTAGCAAACAGCTTGGATTCTTTCAGGAGGCAGTCCAATGGTTCAGGATTATCAAGACACAGCGATCGACACTGGTGCAGCCCAGGCCCAGATATTCTGACTTTTAACGCACCTATGAGTCCAGCTCTAAAAACACTGGAACCGACATTTCCCTGAATCTAACACAATGGCATCCCTTTGTTATGTTGCGTTCCATTTACCTCAGAAGTTGGATGTCAGAGCTGGGAATTACGTCACACCCGAGCTGACCCCGTTCCCTTGTTCCCTTGATGCTGTCATTATTAGCATTACCAGTTGATAACAACGCATCACGCTGTCATTGTGCATAAAAACACCACAGCAACACGTCCGCAGAGAGAGGTTGGACAGCACTGAATGTACATCAGAGTTACCGAGACATTTGAGCGACAAAAGTGCTAATGAACAGTATCCAAGGACAGAACTTTAATTTCTGTTGATGCACAGCAGCTTGGATTTTGAGGTCGAGGGTTGGTGAGTTTTTTCTGACTTTGCGTGTTAAAAATCCAACTTCAGGGAGGTTTCCAGGTAAAATTTCTCAGACTGAGATTAAATAACCCTGACGACGTCATCAGTCTTTCTTAATGAAGAAATTACTCAACTGTTTTTACAGGTTAAGTAACAACAACCATGACAAGTGATGAATCCATCCAACTAACAAAGTGTTGTGTGTGTCCAGAGTCTGATACATCTTATTCCTCTGTGGCATAATGTGTTGTCCATAAACACATTAATGAGCTACCCCATTGCTCTGGGTGACATGCTCCTTTATTACCAAGAACTGTAGTTCATTTTGACTCAGACCCACATACATCACCCTGCTGCCCAAAATACTCACCAGAGCATCAAATTAATACTGATGATTTATGTCTTCAGTGGGAACCAATGGGTTTGGGCCTGAGAGCCACAGACTAGGTAGAGGGACGGGGTTTTAATCTGTTGTGCTTTCATGGCTAAAGTAAAAACAGCCTCCTACAATGAACAAAATTATACTATAACCTGAATGAATTTTTAAGGTCTTAATATGAGGGATACAATAAAAGTTGGACAGACAGTAGCTTCCTTCATAACAGCATCAGGCTAAACCTGCCAAACACTCACCCTCTTCTCATCTGTGACAATGTAGTGGCGGCCATGCTTCTTGGTCAGATGTGGTGCCAGGACATCAAAGCGCCGGCGGAACTCAGAGAAAACCATGTGGTCTGGATATCCTGGAGGTAAATATTGAGCAGAACAGAGATTAGAGCCCAAAAACACTCCTAAACACTGAGGTTAGAGGAGTCTGCAGCTAGTGGAGAGCCAACAGCGTGTCAAAGGTCGGTGTTTATTCTCAGAAGAAATAAAGCAGAGAAGAAGCAAACAGAAAAGAAAACACAAAAAGAAAAAACACTTCAACAGACTTTAGAGTAAAGAGGCTAGGAGGGTTTGGCTGGTGGAAATGTTTAAGGTCACCGAGGTCCGGTTGAGCTTTCAGGTATGAACAGTAACCATCCCTATGGGAAGGCAGTTTCATATTGGGACAAAGGGCTTAAAGACCTGAAGGCAGCACTTTTGAATTAAGACAGAGAATAACTGGATGAAATTGGGCTGAAATTGGAACCATTTCAGATTCTGTATTGCTGGAAGTTTCATCCGATTTCATCACTGGCTTCAAATGATTTGGGCAAGAAAAAAAAATGAAAGTGCTCACATCGACGTCATCAGAAAGACAAATGGGTCATGGAGGAGTTTGACAGCAGGTTAAACTTGAGGAATTAGTTCTGTACTTCAATGAAACTGGGGGACAATGGTCAAAATCAAAGAAGCAAAGGTCCAGATATCTTGACTTCTTGTGCCTTTCATAACCAGATTAACAATAGGTGCGATTGACAGACTGTACCACCCAATCAGGATAGAGTACAGAGCAGGTCAGCTCCACCCCTCACTCCTCCTCAGCTCCACCTTCTCCTCCAAAGATGGTTTCTACTGGTTTCAAGAAACTAAGATGGCCGACAGACAAATTACAAATTGGAGGCTTCAAACAATGCCATGAAATATAAAAAGGAACTTAGGAGAATAGTCAAAAATTAAAAATAACTGAGAAATATTGTTGGCTGTTGGTGCAGATAAGTTTAGAGATAAAGTCTAAGTGTAATGTGTTCAGGTCAGGACTGGAGGGATGAACATTCAGACCAGCTGATGGATCAAACTGAGAAACTGAGAAGTGAATAATTTGCTCATTCTTGGGAAGCATTGGTTTCACCTGGTCAATACTTCTTATCTGTAAATAAAAAGAAGTTGTTGCAGTGTAGGAAGTAACACCTCCCATACTTCTATCTGAATGCTTTAGCCAGCTTTGGTCTAAGAGGGGGTTGATATTTTTATCAGATTCTATCATAGGAAATAAAAGAGGCGTCCAATCTTTGGACGCTGTGGTTGGACAAAGGCTGGACACAGTGTTGAAATGGCTGATGATATTACAGGGGAATAGTACATAGAAATGGAATAAGATAGGGCCAACTATTGACCCCAATGGGACCCCACATGTTCCAAGAGCCAATGAATAAATAAAGATACTAATAACTACTTTGAACACTGTTCCATTCGGGCGATCCCTCATCCCTAGAACGGGTCAAGTTTTTTCTTGATTCGCCATCAGACAATCATTAATACCTTTTCATGTTGTGCCAAAGGTCCCTGAACTACCTCCTTACCTTGCCTGTAGATGCGCAGTGCGTCCAGCAGCTTCGATCCTCGGAGCTGAGCTCTCAGAAGGCCAACATCCAAGGTCATAAGGCCCGAGTCGGGGCTCTCTCCGTGTGTCACTCGGGGCTCACCGCCTCCACCCACCGCCTCTGCTTTGGGCAGCAGGCAGTGGACGAAGTGAACCCTGGAGCGACGCACCATGTCTATGAGAGCATCCTGAAAACAGAAGGGAGGTGACTCGGATTAGACCTCCAGCTAGACCCCCAGCTGGGTCTTTTTGTTATTGTATCTTATTTCATTTCAAACTGCACTGATTGATATTTCCATCACATGGAGCTTGGTGACATCATGCAAGTACAATGACAAAGTATTTGCCACTGAAAAATCACTGTTTTCTCTACTTACCACTTGGAGTTTGACCTGGATACACAGGCTCTTCTTCTTGACGGCAGCCACTCCAGTGGTGAAGGTTTTCCTCATGCTGGTGGCTCGTCGCAGAGCGAGCTGGGAGCTGCCCTCCAGACCAGCGATGGAGCCCGACAACACTGTGGCCCCGCTGGCTCGGCCCATGAACAGCCCACTGATGTTCTTCCTGTGGCGGCAGAAAGGTGGATGATGTTTAGATACACTGAGCACTTTGTCCTGTTCTACCACATCCCAAAGGGTCTCTACTGGATCCAGGTCTGGAGCCTGGGGAGACGACTTTTATAAACATGTCAGCAGCAAGACTCAGAGAGACTGTGACATGCAGACCAGGACTGACTGGTATTAAAGGAAGCACCCTCCCATCGTTACACCAGGAGCAGCAGCCTGGACTGTTGACACGAGGCAGGTTGGCTCCATGGATCCAGATCTGCCGCTTCAGCAGAAATCCAGGTGCATCAGACCAGGTCTTCACCTGTCCAGTGTTGGTGAATCTGTGTCCACTGCAGCCTCAAGTTCCTGCAGCCTGCTGCTCACCAAGTAAAAACTCTGATGTTGTTCGTCAAAGTTCACACTCAAACTGGCCGTCTGACGCCATCTGAGGCTGCTGCCACATGATTAATGGATCATTTTGAGAATGAGCCATTGTACAGGTGTTCCAAATAGGGTATGTGTTAGTGTATGTGCATGCCTGTGACTAATAACATCACCAGCCAGTGACACAATGTACAGGGAGTTGATCTCACTGCATTACTGGCATATCCCACTGTCTGGAGACCCATATGTTGGCGGGCTGCTCCCTTCATCATTTGGCTCACTGTTGCCTGCTGCTCTCAAAATGTGGATCTCACTTTTTACAAATCCTTATGGATACTGGCTGAATTCAATTTGGATTAGTGGTTGTTTGCAACTAAACATGTAACATTGAAAAATAATGAACTGTAGTTCTTCATTTTCTTAATGACTCATTTGGCTTCAGTTGGACGACAACATGCTGAGATGGATTATGTATGAATTTAGTAAAAAATAAAAAAAATTTGGGCTATTTACCAAAATCTAAAAATTGTAGGAGGGCAAATAAATCCTTCTCAGAGCACTTTTTATTTTATTGACAACGACTGATCATTCAGGACTGAACCGAAAAGAGGTGAGGTTCAGTTTTTCTTTAGTGGAGCAGTGTGATGCTGTGGTCAATGTCCTGCTGGGAAACCTTGGGTCCATTCATGTGGATGTTCCTTTGACTCGTCCCACCTCCCTAAACATGGTTCAGACCAAGTCCCCCCCTTCATGGAAACAGTCTTCCCTAATGGCAGTGGCCTCTTTCAGCAGGATAATGCTCCCTGTCACTGCAACAGTGGTTCAGGAGCTTTGAGGAACAACAACCAGTTCAAGTTTTGTTGTTTTGTAAATAATTTATCAGCCCACTTAAATACAATACCTTCCAGGCCCACCACAGGTTGGGAACCACTGACATACTGTACCAGTGAATGACACTGCCTTTGACAGTTGGACAAATACCTGTATTTTAATACAGGCTGTCTCTCATTTCTCATTCATCCATCCTCACACTTGTTATTTTGAGTGCATGAGTGTGTTCATCTGGACAAGTACAACAACATGCAGCGCAACACAAGAACCCGGACGGTTCATCCCAGTATGTGAATGCAATCACATCTTGTGATCAGCTTTGTCTGTGTTTATCTGCAGAGTTTGATTTTGGACAAATTCACACACAGTGAGTGAACTGACTGAAGACACAGGTCCAGGATCTGTTCTGCTACGAGGGACTGAGGCCTTAAAGTGACAGAAAACACAAGAAGTTTGTGAAGGGACAAACTTTAAGTGACAGATGCTGAGGGAATAAATGTGAAGTGAAACTTCTGGGTTTCATTTTAATAAACATGGAGATAAATGAATTCTATCTCTCTGAACTAATAATCTAAGCACTTAGGAATGTATGAAGTCCCTGAAAAACCTTTTTTAAAAGTTCACATACGTTTCCATCAGCATTTCATAACTCTCATTAATTTTTACTGTCTGAGTCAAATGGGATTTTCTTCTTCAAATGATACTAAATTACAGTGTAGTAATGATTCCACTGACCTCCATTGTATGTGGTTGGAGGCAGAAATCTCAGAGATGGATATCTTACAGCTCTGACAAATAAAACCAGAACGATCTGCAGACAGATTCTACTCAAGTGAAGTCAGGGAGCTGGTCTTTTTTTAATTTGGGGTGAAAAGCTCCTGATGATTAATCACAAACCTTTTCAGGCCGCAGGCAATTTCATTTCTCCAACTAGTCAGTTTTTGTGATTGCCACCCCTCATATGTTTCTATTGTCTTATACAGATTGATATTAGAGGGATTCAATGTCCGGAAGAGCGTCGTCTGGTGCAGACAGAATTTCCTTTTTCTCTTTTAGTGCAGAGACACAGGACAATAATCTTCGACTCCTTCGAGTTTGATTAACAGTTAAAGGCTGTAGTTAAATCCAGCTTCTTTCACCTTCATACCAGAATAAAACCATTCCTCTCATTTGCCGACTTGGAGTCATCCACGGTCTTTTATCCTCAGGGCTCAACTATGGGACCTCATTGTACTCAGAAATCAACCAGTCCTTCTGGTCTCGCCTGCAGCTGGTCCAGGAGGCTGCAGCTGACTCCTGGGGGGGGGGGGGGGGGAATACCTGTTACCCTGATCCTGGCTTCTCTCCATTGGCTCCCAGTTCACTTTATGGGTTGTTCAGTGGTCCGGCTCCCACCTAGATCACAAACCTTAAGACTTCTTAACCTCAGATCATCAGACATGGGCCTCAACATCCCCCCGCACTCATCTGAAATCTGGTCTGAAAACATTTTTATCCTCACTAACCTTTCAGCCAAGTCCAGTGGCCCTGCTCATTTTGCTTGATTTTTTTAGCTGATTGTGTTTTGGAGGACGTTGGTCAAGTGTCTGCTGTTTTTTAAAATGTGCTGGAAGCACTGGCTGTTGTATGGGTGAGATTGTGGTTCACTTACTTCTGGGAGTCCTGCAGCAGTGTTGCAGCGTTCTGGGCAGCAGGGTTGTGCTTGGCGTGGCTCAGCCACCCTTGAGCATTGTACTCCACCCAGTTTGTCCCGTGGCTGTGTCCGAGCAGGAAGAGGTGGGGCTTCTCTCCTCGAAGCAGCAGACTGGAACCTACAACACCCAAAACATATTTTCATCATTCCCCAGGAGGATGAGTGTTGTTCGTTGTTCCTGCAAACCTCCATGAGCCCTCGAGTCCTTGATTCCTGTAACAGGCAGTGACTGGTCGAGTGCTCACCTTTGTTTTCTCCCTGTGCAGAGCCGTAGTAGCTGAAGAGTCTCTCCAGCATAGTTTCCTCTGAACCTCCAGGCTGAACAGCCTCCTCCTCCATCAGCCACAGAAGACCTCGAGCCTCATCTGTCCGAGCCAGAGTACGCACCTGTGGTCGACATGAGCAGTTCAGCTACTTTTACAATCACTTTGACCTTGATGGGAAAAATACTGAGGTCAAAGCCCAGTGTCTAGAAATCTTTACTCTTCACTTAAAGGTCCAATGTTGCATAAAGTGACATTTCCATGAAGCTGCAGACATATAGAGTATACGCAAAAAAACAAAACCACCTTAAAACAAATACTCGTACAGTAAATCTCAGTTTATGGTGCAGAGTTGAAAGGTCCATACAGGTCGACAGGTAAAGGTAGATGTTAAAGGTCCATAGAGTCTAAAGGTAGATGTTAAAGGTCCATAGAGTCTAAAGGTAGATGTTAAAGGTCCATATGGTCTAAAGGTAGATGTTAAAGGTCCATACAGTCTAAAGGTAGACCTCCATGTGGTCTTTGATTATAAAGCAGGTCTAGGTTCTATATTAATACAGTGAAAGTATCAAAGGTCTCAGTCACAGAGAAATGCTCACAGCCTGTATTCAGAATCTGGGCCTTAAAACCAGCTGTCAAGACTAATGGAACTTTGTGATGTCACAACAAAGCAGTCACCGCCTTCAGCCACACCACCAAACCCAGTCCACCTGGACCTTGCAGGATCTGGTTTTTCTGAGTGTTTAACTAAAATCTGAAAGGTTACTAGAGATCAGAGCTCAGCCTGAGAGAGGAGATGTAAAACTACACTGAGATGGTTTTTGGTTCTTAAAATCACAAATATATCTTATGGATATATTATATTTAGCTGCTCATTCTATTTTCACCTTTAAAAATGGTCACATTAGACCCTGAACAATCACAGCTTGCCATTTATCTAACTCACTTTCAGTCCTGATGCTCCAGAGCTGTCAGATGGGACCATTATCAGGATGATATCATGTTGTCTGCTCACAGCATTAAAAAAAGAGGAACAGAAAATTCCACTTAAAACTGTTAAAACTGTAATTTTAACACTGCGAGAAAGAGAAAGGCTTCTGAGGGTGTGTCGTGGAGACATTTTCTGCTAACCCTGCATGATTTTCAAAGCCAAATCTGGACCACATGGTGAGCTGTCTGCAGCTGAAGCCAGTAATTGTAGTAACTGCTGTTACTATGGAGAAAAACCAGCCGGAGCTGCGGCAAATTCAGAAGATTTTCTTCTTGTTGTGATGAAAAAAAAAATGCTGAATAAATATCAGGTTTCTGCAAAGCGTCAACAGCAGAAGTTTGAGTTGGTGCTGACTCACGATGCTCTTACATGACCACTTGACTGGGAGTCTAATGTGCGTCACCTGACATTTACTACAGTCAATGTAGAAAAAAAAGAAATAACTCTTGTCACTTTAGGACTCTATATGATCTCATTGGCCCAAACAAGCTGCTCTCCGATCATCATCTCTCTTTTGCTGTTTCAAAAAACCAAGATACGTGGTGTTTTCTATGGAATGGATTTGAAACAGGTCCAAAATTTGGGACCCATGAGGATCAGTCATCAGTCGTTTGGCAAAAGACCATATTCAGGTCTATGATCATTTGCAGGATTTGATTCGAATGCACAGCAGGTGTTTGTAACTGCTGGCATCAACATGATTTAAGCATCTGAAGCTTGACGGTCAGGAGAGTATCCTGCTTTATCGTTTGTTCAAGACAATAAAACACACAACGTGTTGTATCCTCAATGTGATATTTGAAAAATGAGGTCGACAATTTCAATGTAAAGCAAGAGTAATAATAAGCTCCATGTAGAACAAACAAACTGATAAACAATCTCTCGATGATTAGATGTGTGCCTTCACACAGCCTCACAAACAGCTGATTAATGCAATAACTGTCGCTCTTCTTGTCAACCAAAATATCTGACTCTTGCTCGCTGGCTTCTTCCTGCTATTATTAGTCATTTCTTTCAGTGGGATTCTTACATGTGTGCGCTTGGCAGAGATCAGGCTAAATCTAAATAAGGAGGCAGAACCTCTGCAAATGGACGGCCTTTGATGAAAATAGAAGTTTAACTGACTCTAAATGTCTTCCATCAAAGACGAGATGATGTTATTGTGCTGCTGAAATTGGCAACTGCAACCTTCAGAGATCATTTTAAATAAGCTTGTTGTAGTTTGACCAGAAATAACAGCCCAGTGGTGCCTGTATCATTTCATATCAAGTCAGTTATAGTATTTTTCTGGTTGTCCTTATTGTGTCATTTCATTTTGTGTGAATCTTTTACCAATGAGGCCTCCAAACTAAGACTTTTTTGAAGCCTTTAAAGGCTTTAAAGCATTTTCTCATCTATCACCAGAATGACAATTTATCACTGCACTCCAAAACCTTCAAAAAGTGACATTTCTAGATGTTGCACCGCAGTGAATCAAGATTGTTTAGGTTTCAAAAACTGCTTGGTTACATTTAGGAAGCATAATTAGTGCTAAACACAAAGTACAGCTGAGGCCGGATGGACTGTCATTGCTTTTGGTCATAAATCCAACGTTTGGACAAACTGACACTGTGACTTGATGATGGCCCTGGATAAAGAGCTGATGGATCTGAAGAGTTATTACAATTCCTCCTAAGGGTGACGTGAATATCTGTACCAGATGTCACAGCCATCCATCAAACAGCTGCTCAGGCTTTTCTCTCAAAGTGACGTAGGGGAACATCGTGATGGAGTGAGAGATCAGCGGGATCATCAGGGAACCGTTACTGTGTGAGCAACACGTCGGGCCAATCCATCCAGTAGATGTCGACATATTTGACACAATAAGTGACAGGAAAGGTCAGGGTACCCTCAAAGTCGGGAGGTATCATCTCCCAGGAACCGTGAATATGAATATTTCTATCAAATCTCAGGACAATCCATGAAATAGTTGTTGAGATATTTCAGTCTGGACCAAAGGAACAACCAACCAATGGCTGCTGAACAGTTTCTAAAGGCACCAAAGTGGCTCATCGGTGCTACTTTGTTGTTAGGAAACCTTCTTCATCGTGGTTAAGACAGGAGTTATTTGGTTAATGTGAGAAAACGCTGATCTAACCAGCTGTGTTGATAAAGGTTTGGTTCAGTTTCAGTTCAGAAGCTATTTGTTCAGGAAAACTGTGATTTTAGGGAACTGTCGACGTCAACAGCCAAATTAATTACAATACACAATATTATTTAAATAATGCTAATGATAATCACGAAAATATGATTTAAAGTCTAAAGGTTTGGTAAATCACTTAAACTCACATTTTGGATCCGACATCTTTTTTTGTGAAAACCAATGATGTAATGTTTCCAGTATTTTTTCAGTCAGGCTCTATTTTTCACAGAACAGAAATTATGCTTTAACAAAAGTAAAGTCTAAACTACTCTGGACATCAAACTGTCCTGCAGCCTTTTGGCACTGATCATAGTCACTTATGTGAGGATATTAACAATTATCCCGTTAATGGAAATTCACCACGATCACCATATTCTGTGTCTTTTATACTGATATATTTGATATCGTCCCATCCATATACTGAACACAAGGTCATTTGAAATAAAACACGTGTTAATGCCAATAGAAATCAACGCTTTAGGCCTGACGCCACACACATTTGTACCGCTAATAATTGCGAGGGCTTTGCAGTAAGAAGCCAAATGATGAGCAGTGAGAAAAGACGCCAACGAGAGAGAAAACACAAACTTGATTCCAATTAATGTTGCTGGAGTACGATGAATTCCAAAAAGAAATGAAGCAAATTAGAGAAAAAATGAGCCACAATCACAAAGAGCCAAACGAACAGGATGGAGGCGACGGGCCTGGCATATAAATGATCAGTGTCTGCTGTCACTATTTAAAAAGGTGGAGATTTAATTTGACAAAATGTCCTGAGTTGTAAACAACAAATACCTTGAAGATTAATGAAATGATAATTTAAATGAGCTCATCACTTTGGAGAAGGGAGATCTCATTTATTCAGTGGACTTCAAAGATCAATTCAATTTGTGTTGTGGACTGTAACAGATTAATAAATATAAACAACTTATCGTGTACTTCATGGAAAATATGGAACAAGAGCTGCACTTGATAATTTGATTAAAAGTGAAACATTGCGATCACGCGAGAAGTTAATTAGTAAGATTATCTCTGTCATGAAATAGAAAGTCAGGCGTTTTTAAATTGATCCCTATGATAATGACCATTAGAAAGACTTTTCTATTGGATTTTTATTGGAATCCAGCTCAAATCAAAACTTTCACATGGTCCAATTTGCAACTTTAGATCAAATGCTGTTGGTTTTTCTTTGCATTTTTATTTAGCTTTCGGGATTCTGTGAGCACTTATTTGTTGTTTAGGTCATAAAACTGCAGAATATTTGTTAAGAAACACCAACCTCCTTTCATACTGATGTCTGATGTCTCTGTCTCTATAATCTATGCAACTATACACATCAAAGCCCAACAACTATGTATGATCTGTAAAGAAATCAACTGAATTGTCTATTACAGAACTTCACTAATTTTGAACATAAGTGTTTATGGCTATATGATCACACCAATCAACTGTATCTAACTTCCATGCTATAACATTTAATCATTTAGTTTATTATAAAATTAAACAAAAAATGCTCAGATCAAATCATATCATTTTCAGACTGTGTAAAGGTTTTCTTCAATACAAGAGAGAAAACATGATCTCAGAGGTATTTGTAAGTTTACTGTACAAAAAGAGCCTAAAAGGAGATGTAGTTTTATTGTCAAGGTTAAATCATGATTTTAATGTGTCACTTACTTTTGGTTTCTTAAACTATAAGGATGTAGGCAGCCATTTTGCTTCAACCTGAACCTGATCAGTTACTACTGAACACATGGACTATTGTTCCTGCTCATAGAGACTGATGATGATGGTTTAGACCAAGTTGATCCACTGTGGGATGTATGTACACTGATCAGCCATAACATTATGACCACGGACTGGTGGAGTCAATAACATTAAATACCTTGTTACCTTGGTTACCTGTCAGTGGTGGATATACCTGGTTACCATGGTTACCTGTCAGTGGTGGATATATCAGGCAGCAGCTGAACATTTAGTCCTGAAGTTGATGTGTTGAAACAGGAAAAATGGTCAAGTGTGAGGATGTGAGGGACTTTGACTTTGACCAAACTGTGATGTGACGACTGGTCAGAGCTTCTCCAACACTGCAGCTCTGTGGGATGTTCCTGGGCTGCAGTGGTCAGGATCTACCAGAAGTGGTCCAAGGAGGGAAAACCACTGGACCACAGACAGGGTCAGGGCTCAAGGCTCAGTGATGGTGGTGGGGAGTGAAGGCTGGACCCTGTGGTCTGATCCAACAGAAGAGCTACTGGAGCTCAGACTGATGAAGAAGTTCATGCTGGTTCAGGACTTAAAGGATCTGCTGCTAACGTCTTGGTTCAGATACCAGTTCCGGCCCGACGGGTCAGGACTGTTTTGGGGGGACTTACACAATATTAGACAGGCGGTCATAATGTTATGGCTGATCATTGTATGTAATATTTAAATACATTATTTCAAGGGAACACAGAACCTGTTGCAGAGGAAACACAAGTTCTTGGTGCACGATGCATCAGTCACACACACGGAGCAGAGTTTTCCTTCCTGGATCTCAGATCACATGGTTTTAGCTCTCAGTGTTCTGGCCTTGCTAGATTAGCCCTGAAGCTACAACTATTTGCACTTGCCAGTGGTGATGTACGGGGCTATTTACAGGCTCAGTCAGGCTACGACATGATTTGCACTAATGTCTCTGAATCAGATTAAAACTCAGGCACAAACAAACTGCCCTTGAAGCTGAGCCTGAACGCTTCACTAAACACAAACACAACCTTAATGTGCGTCTTATGAACAACGACCACACATTTCTCACGGCGGGCCTCAGGTGGGAGCAGAGCACAGTTACATCGTGTGCACAGAGAAGCATGAAAGAGGGGAGTGAGGTTTCTGATGCTTACCAGAGCTTGGGTCGAGGCCTGGTCAATAGCTGCTACAGACTGCGAGGTACTGCACTCTATGTCATCTAAAGCAAGCTCTATGTTTTCCTAGACGCAGGAGGGGATAAAGGCTCAGGTTAGTAACCTACAGGGAGCAGAAGATCATACCATTAATAAATCACAAGTACAAGTACACACTGTAGATTGGGTTGTGTAAGTGTGCATTTGCTTCTAATTAGCACAATGTTCCTCATTTGATTTTGTAGAGATCTATAATCACAGTTATTTGTCTTTGAACGTGACTCAACTACAGTAACTGAACTGGAAAGGATGGAGGTTTTTCAGACACTGTCGATGAGTTGGACTGATTTTTATGGGCTCTGCAGCAACTGCACAAAGTGCACCATCCGATCTCTGAATATGTGAATATGTACACACATATTTCCTCAGTTACCTTTAGTGGTATTTATCCATGCAGATAACAGTCCTAATGGACTTCCATTGGCCTTCACTGTTTTGGGCTGAAAGTGGTCTTATCAAAATCTGACCTAGCAAACCCAAAACTCTTTGCATGGCTCGATGTCGCAAGAAGGAAGCAAGTAAATTAAAATGAGAATCTATAATTTTGCTTTAATTTGAATGATTTTCTGTCAATATAGAGAGTTTTAGGGTAGAAAAAAGCTAATATGCTAATGTGTGTATGTTCCCACTGTGCTCCTTCAGCTCAGCAGCACCTCCTTGTATCTCTCCAGCTCCTGGACGAAGGTGCGTTCATGGAACAGGGTCTGCAGCCGCTCCTGGGTGTAGTTGTGGCAGAGCTCTTCGAAAGTGGCCCCACGCTGCTGCTGAGCCAGTCGGGGGTTCTGGAAGCCCGGAGTGTCCACGATCAGGAGGGAGCACAGAGAGTGCTGACTGGACTTCAGGGCCCTGGGGGGAAAGCGTATCATGAGGCTCCGGTGCCACAGAAAAACAGAAAATCTGAACTATTTTACAGAGAATCAGGCTGCAACAGGTGGACAAAATAAAAGAAACACCTGTTCTGTGACCCAGCGACTTAAAATCTGTCTTTTTAAAGCTTTTCGTACTATACTTGCTACAGAAGTGTCAACGCTTCATGGCGTCACACGTTGCTTTGTGAGCTGCTGTTTTAAAGCCTCTTGATGGTCATTTGTCCATCAGCCATCTTATTTTCAGAAACCAGAAGAAACCATATTTGGAGGTGGAGCTGTCTCACAGTGTGACGTTGCTGCTTTAAGTCCCAAGAATCTGCAGCCAAATGTTGGTGGACCCACATGCTCAGCTGTAATCTGATGTCTGACATATACATGTATGCATGTGCAGGTCATCTGATCCTGATTCATTATCTCAGCCTAAACCCTGAGATGAGCTCCGTCGGGTTGCAGCCTGTATGTAAATGTCTGAGTATTATGTATTATTATTATGGAAAGTCTTGAGTTTTGTTTTGGTTTTTTGCAAATTTTTGTTTTTACTGCTGGGTTTATTTCTCTGGACCCCCCGAGGGCTGTGTCCTTGTAAAAGAATCAAGTAAAGTAAAAGTAAAGGAGTATGAAGAGAGGACCTAATGTTAGTTCAGTATAAATACTAACTAACACGAAAATTAAACACCAATTAAACGCCAGAATTGAAATTAGTTGAGATAGATATAAAAGTAGATGAGTCCACTTGGAGTTTCTCCGTCAGCTTGAGTCTAAACACTGAGATGATTTAACTGACAGCACTGATATGATATGTAATGCTATTGCTAATTTATTACAAATCAAAAACTGAAATCTCGCCTTTAAAAAGTTTTCAGACTCTTTGCTGTGGCTCCAAACTGTGGTCAGTTACTTTCTGTTTGCTTTAATTAACCTTGATATGAGTCTAGAAGAGAAAGAGACTTCGTGCCTGAAGCTGTTTCTGATAAACAGACACTTGTGAGCGCTTCGGAAAAAACTCCAACAGGATCAAAACAATAAAGTCAATATAAAATAAAATCATATATTTAGGTGTAAATATTGTGAGGGCTAACCTGTTAATGAGGGAGATGACCAGAGTGAAGAGCTCAGAGTAGAGTCCTGATGCCATGGACTCCAAACACTCCAGAGCAGTGACCTTAGAGCCTGAGAGACAGAGGGTCAAGGGTCATGACAACGGTTTCAAACAAGCTTCTAAACTACTTACTGGAAAGCTTTGGAATTAACAGTGACAGCATTTGAAAACCTGGAAAATAACCAAAATAACCTGGGGTTGACTGGAAAGCCTGAAGTCTTACTGACTGGGTACTGACCAAAATGTGAAAACTTGGCTTGGCTTCAAGCATTTGGCCATTTTCAGGTTTATATCATACCTTTGGACGACAGGTGCATCTCATTGGAAAATGTATTTATTTTGTGTAATTGAATTCAAAAAGTGAAGCTTTCAAATACTTTACATTCATTAGACATCGAGTGAAATATTTCAAGCCTTTTTTTGTTTTCATTTGGATGATTACATCGGATGAAAATCAAAAATCCAGTGTCTTAAAATATTAGAATATTTCCTAAGATAAATCAAAAAAGGATTTTCAATGCAGAAATTCAAGTACGTTCATTCGTGTAATCAGTGCTTCAGGGCTTCTCCAGCACAAATGACTGCATCAATGTGTCGTGGCCTGGAGGAGATCGGCCTTTGGCTCTGCTGAAGCCTTCAGCTCGTCTGGATTGTTGGGTCTGGTGTTTCTCATCTTCCTCAGACCAGTTGGCTGGACAATCAAGGCCGGTAACATCATGGTCAAACCGGTTCGTAGAAGTGGTGTCTCTGTGGTGCTGACTTTGGTCCTGATCAAACTCGGTGAACAGCAGCAGATGACAGAACTGTGACCTGAAGACATCTGATCCTGGAGGCTCTTGATGCTCTGACTCCGCTTCAGTCCTTGTGAAACTCTCCCAGGCTCTCGAATCAGCTTTGTTTGACGATCTTCTGCTGGCTTTGTCGCTGTTGCTCGTTTTCCTACCACACTTTTCCCTTCCGCTCAACTCCCCGTGAAGATGTTCGGATACAGCATCTGCCAACAGCCAGACCTTTTAGCCATGACCTTCTGGGGTTCACCCCCCTTGTGGAGGGTGTCGATGATCGTCTTCTGAACAGCTGTCAAGTCAGCAGTGTCCACCATGATTGTGGTTGGGTTGAACTGAATGGCCATTTAACCTAACTCCAAATGAAATATTCTAATATTTTTAGATATTGAATTTTAGATTTCAATGAGCTGTAATCATCCAAACTAATATTTCCACATTATTCTAATTTGGTGAGATGCACCGGTATATTTCAATCAGGGCTTCCCACAACAGGCAATTTAGTATTTATCAACCGTACAGTAAATATCATCTCATCCCTCATATCAGGGGTGGGGGGACCGCGTCAGATTTTATCATCAGATGATCCAACAAAGGAGATTCAGGACTCTGGGTTTTACCTGAGCTGTCACCTTGACCGGCCTCGTCCTGCGCTCCTCTGAATGAGGTGGAATGCTGCAGTCCTTTGGTCTGGTGCTTAAAGATGGCAGAGGAGAGCTCCTCCAAGGTACAGCCAAGCAGGTAGGCTGCTTTCTGGGCCCATTCATGACGGGCAAACTGCCTCCGTCCCGCTAAAGAGAGAGTGGAAAAGAATGTGTTTAAAATACAAGACTGCAGGCAACAAGGACCTGAAGGAGAAGGATAATGAAGATGACAGGTACAGAGACGTGAAGAGTGTTGAGGATGAGTGGAGTAAAAAGGAAGCTTAAAGAGATACATGCTGGGAGAAAACTTGTGTGTAGTCACTGTCAAGCTGCATGATGCGTGAGCTATAACTAACATAAACTGACCTGAAAATACACTGTAAGAGTACAAAAAGAGTATGAGCCATAGTCTTAGCCTTTAATCCAGATAAGAATTTCTCATGGCAGGTCTGTGCAGTTTTTCCAAAAGAGATATTTCGAGTTTGCTGACGGGAGTGGAAGGTATGGGACTGTGGGATTTATGTGAAAACTGACAGTTAACGTGTTAGGATTCATACTTTAGGTTGAGTTTAGCTATCTGTGGAACATTTGCCGTCAATGAGCACCTCATTAGGAACAATCGTCTAACTGATCATTGATGCAACAATCAAATCATCAAATCCTGCAGCTACAGGTCAGGAGCTTCAGTTAATGTTAAAGCTACAACAACAACGATTGTTGATTGCTGACTTCTGAAGCCTGAGTTTAAAATCAGTTCACCGGCCTCTGATCTTTTTTTCAGGTAGTTTTGAAAATGCCATTATTCACCCATTATTAAAGAAATCCAACTTGGACCCACTTTTCTTAACAACTATGAACTAAACTTCAACGTCCGAGGCTGAAGCATGAAGCCAACACTGCAGTTCAACCTTACAGCAGAAGTAAACAGCCCGATATAAAAAACTGTCTCTATAGCTAATTTCCTCCTTCATGGCGACTGCACAGGAGATTAATTTAAATATAATTCACCTATTTACATTTTATCAAGGCTTAAAGTTGTAGACTGAGACCACAAACTCATTAAGAAACATTTATTGATGTAATAAATGAAGTGAGAATAGGGCAATTTTCCCATAGACTTCAATTCAATCCGACTTGTTTTTACAGCCAGTGGAGTCGCCCCTTGGGTCAGGTTAGGGTTAAGTGGCTCCAAACATGCCCCAACTATTTGCTCATTTTTTATTTTGCCAGGAGCCAGGCACTGCCAAGATGGCGACGACGTAGCAGCTACGTCCATCTTTATATGCAGACCAATCACCAAACTCTGTTTTTTAAGACAGAGTTCTGGATAAGATAATATCATCTCAAATGATTTCTTTTATGGACAATAACAGTTTCCACCTAGTTTCAGAGCACTTCATAGTAGAGGCTCTTGTTCAGGTCACAGATGACTGAGAACTGCAGATGATTGAAGTGCTGCATTCAACACTTTTGATCATAGTATCCTCTTGGACACATGGGCAGGAATCAAGAGCGTGGCTCTTTTTAAGTCACTTTTTAAGGGAAACTTCACCTCTTCTACAGTTGAAATATATATAGATATATAAATATATCTATATTTATGATACGTCTTGGCCAACTCATTCAAAATCAGTGTTTTTTTGGCAGTTTTTCTGTCTTCTTTTTTGTGGGGTGACTCACATTGAGTCCAGATATCAGCCTCTGCTGTTTTGTTTTTGACCATCAACACTGTCTCTTGTAACTGCCTCAACTCATGGAAGTGTAACAATAAATCGCAAGGGAGTAAACAGCTCCATAAAAGATGATCACAGCTATTAAAACGCATCGTATGTTTGCCACTGCAGGTATTTTAGACAGCTAAACTTGTGTGGTGATATGTGGTGAAAAACACATTGAAAACAAAACAACCAACAGTGATTTGGACAGCTAATCACTGTTGATCATATCCTGTCTCTCAGTTGCATGAACGTCTGTATGAGGAGCGCATCTCCATTTGGTCTGGAGGCAATTCAAAGCCCATGTGTTAGACCGAACCATGGCAGCATGACAGCCTGCACAGCCAGCAAATCAGAGAGATGAGACACAGAGCCTCGGCATCAACAGGAGCCCCTGCCAAGCAGAAACTTCGAGGGGATACGCAGGGTAAGCTGGGAAATACAAGTTCTCTGAAAGTCCAAACACTAACTAGAGAAGTGAAAATGAACAAGCGCTACTTTGCTTTTGAGAATGTGTTGTAGTGTGACAGCGGCTCGGGAGTTGAATGTGGGCGACGTGCGGAGGCATCAGAGAGAGAGGAGTTTAAAGGGACAGCAAAAGTTCTGATCCCCATGATTTTCATCTCACAAAAACAGAAAAGGGTGAGACGGGGGAGAACTGTCTGGAGGCAAACACCAAAACACAGGAGAGGAGGGGGAGGAGAGACAGAAACAATAAAAATACTAATGACTTAAGGCCTGGAAGGAGTGATAAAGGCATTAAGACAGAAAACACAAACAAGAGAAGTTCTAAAAGAAAGTTTTTTTTAAATGAAAAACAGTCAACAACCTTTTGTGTGTTCTTTTTTTTTTCCATTTACCTTCATCTCCGTCTGTGTTTGATAGGGCACGACATGCAAACATGCAAGTAAAGAGAAGGGGTTAGAGATAACACAGTTCATGAATTCATCACTTCACAGTTACAGGAAAACATACACATTAGTATTAAACAACACTGACAATCCACCATCATGCTTTAAAAAAGGAAGCTGAGAAGTTAGAACCACAAGCCCCTGGTTCGTATTAGTGGATGGTAGATGATGACTGAGCAGCAGCAGGAGACCTGGGGTTTTCCCAGTAAAGACATTCAACTCAACTCAAACAAACTCCTCTGAGTAGGACGATATTCAATAATACTGAAAGTCTGGTTGACCCTTATTTCACTGCTTTGCTTACTGTCCACTGTCTCTTGTCACGTCATTGTATGTCATGATATTTTGGGCTGGACTCCGTCCCTGCCCCCAGCTTCATGGGGTGGTTTCCAGCAGTGTTTTATATCCGAGGTGGGCCACGTCACCTTAAACCACCATCTCAGCTATCATCATAAAATATGGACGCACATTTATAAAATATAACATTAACCTTAAGGGGGAAAGAGCGAAGACACTACTTAACACAGCAAAAGCCGTTGTTCTTTGTCAAGCCAAGTCCAATTTTATTTATATACTGCGAGTTCTCTGCGTTATCTCGAGGCCCTTTCAAATGCAGACTCAACATTTCCCACCAAGAGCAGGCACTTGGCCACAGTGGCAAGGAAACAAGTTCCACTTATTGTAGTTGTAGTTGGGTCCTTCATCGTCCAACTGAAGAGACTGTGTGACGAGATGCAGGATCTGGGTGGAACTGTTTCTGGAACAAGTGATTGATAGTACCAGTCCAGATCGATATGTCAACTGATATTTCCAGAGTCAGGAATTAACCTTTGAGTTAAAAATCACATGCTATGATGTCTAGGTTTGAGACAATTCTGATTCTATAGTGATTTGAGAATTTGTTGAAGTGTCCGATCTCAAAAACCTGAGTGAAGCAGGCAAATCACACCGAGTTATGGAGACAACTCAAGGATTAACAACCATCGATATATGGAGTTGGTTGACTTTGAGGACCTTTACTGACTACAGTTATCTGCTAACTCAAATACACTGTTGTGTTTCGCAAACAAGCAAAAGCACAAAGAATCCTTAAGGGTTTTACCTAAAAAGACAAATGAACTGCCTAGACATCTACAGACAAACCTGTCCACGCTCCAAAGTTTTTCTAACTCATGGCCCATTGGTAAAATTGAATGGGTTAGTTGATGAACCACGGGTCAAAGAGTGCGTCTATAATAATGCCTTTTTATTCTGATGATTCTGATCAAACATTCAGGCCTGGGCTGAAAGCAGAGGAAGCTCAGTTTTTCATGTTTGTTTGTCAGAAATGAGATCATTTGTTGATTCACCATCTGTCTGTTGATTTTTCCTCTTAATTCTTCCTATTCCTAACCAGCTATCCATTTTAATGCTCCAGTTTTTGCCACAGATGTAAACTTAAAGCACATAATCAGACTGAGACAGCAAACAAATACACAAAGTGGGCCGACAGCATCATCTTTGGTTTATCAGAGTGACTGGCCTTTATATGAGAAAAACATGAGTTTTTAAACATTTAAAGATCATTATAAATATAAAATTGTACATTTTTGTATGATTTGTTGGCCCCATTGCCAGACCTTGGTGGCCCACAGGTTGGGAACAACAATTTGAGACTGTGATTCCAACTTTGTGACACTTTTCCTAGTTTAAATGACAATATCCCTGTCTACAAACCAAAGTCCAGAAAGCACAATTTCCCCAGTTTGATGTGAAGAACTTGACTGGCCTGAAGTGAGCCATGACCTGAACCTCTGCATCATCTCTGGGATGAACCTGAAGGCTGACAGACAGGCAGCATCTTCAGTGTCGGACCTCACTAAAGCTGGGCTGAATGAAATCTGTGTTGTAAGATGAGCAATCAACCAGTTTAAACAGCATCGACTTAATGGTTCCAATCCCAGTTGCAGCCTGTCTGCCTACTGGGAGTGTGTGCATTCAAATGTCAAGCCTGACACCTAGTGGCACTTAGTAGAAAGTCAACTCAGTCAGATTTTTTTTTTTTTTTTTTTTTTAAGCATACAAAATGGGATTTGCATTCGATTCTGTCCAGTTTATGGTCACTTGAGCAGGGTCAGGTTGTCATTAATGGTGAAGTAATGAGGTGAGGGACATGAATAAATGGTTGGCAGGACAGAGAAGCAATTTGTTGGGTAAAAACAGACAAACCGAGCATTCAGAGACTGTGATATCAACGTTTTCCCTCCCACAATATAAAGCTGACTTGTTCTAAGTTGTATTCACTGCATTAAACAAACTGAAACTGGAATCAAAGAGCAGCAAATAAAGGCAACAAGCCAACGATCCTTCAGTTGTGTTGCTTCCACTGCTCCATGGAGATTTCCCACTGTCCACAGGGGATGAGTGGTGACGCTGAGGATCCAGTCCAGTTTTTGACACAGGGTCAGAGCCATGTTTATTCACCTCCATCTCCACCGATGGTGGTGTTGGATTAGGTTGTGTTATATTTACACGACCTGTTTCTGAGCCATCTACACAAAGTATTTATTTCATGGCTGTTAAAGTAGATGACACTGTGATTTACAGGTGTTCATATTATCGTGTCCCACCCTGGGTAATGTACATTGAGCACTGAGATAAAAAGGTCATTTGTTTGCTATTTGCTTGCCTGAAATAAATAAACCTTCACAATAAAATATGAGCTTCTTAAAGGTCTAGCTTCTCCCATATTTAACACATTCATGTCTCAGAAAAAAGTGTTAGGGGCAGATTCACCAGATACAGAATTAGAGGGGGGTGTTGTCCCTAACAAGAAGAGCTTCTGGAAAAGTTCTACTTCCTGTCATAATATATAAATGGACTTTACAGTGCATTTGGCTTTTCCTTTGCATTTCCTGCCCATTAAAACACTAGACTGGGTTATTTAAAGAGTGGGCCATTGGGTCTCCCAGTGCGTCATGCGTTTCTTTAGTACATTTTCAGTATTTTCCTATGAAATGTTGTCTTTGCTTTCTGGACATATTGACCCCCCATCTTTTTCTGCTCTGACCTGTCACGGCTCCTGTGGAGCACGAAAAGCAAACAGGTGGCGCACATGTCTACGCACTAATCAGTAACGGCCTGTACAATAATAAAACGCCATGCGCCCTCGAGGTGATGTGTTTGAAGTCGGCCTGTTGGGGTATCCTACCTTTAGTGGCTCCAGCAGCCCCCAGGTGGTAAATGGCCCCAAGGATGAGCCAAAGGGCCTTCTGCTCTTCACTGGAGATGCCCAGCACTTTCATGGCTGCCTGCAGCTTGGTGAACTGCTGCGAGGCTCGCTGTTTGTCCTCAGGCTGCAGAAGACCAAATCAAACTTAACTGATCCCCCGGCAAAGGTGAAACACCTACTTATATTATATAAGTAAAAATATTTTACAGTAACTTTGCAGATGATCTATAATTCATAAAAATTAGTATTTATGTTCTAGGTCACAAAGGGAACAAAATCAATATCAGCTGATACGTGATTGGATTTTTTAAACTCTCAAATATCTATATCTTTACCAGTCGGGCTACAAAAGCAAAAAACATAAAATAAATATGAAATGAAACCAGAACAGACTCGTTTGAGTTAAAGCATCTGGTTTAATTACCTTTGACTGAGGAACAATCCCAAAAGCACTGTTCTCAGCCAGGTGGTTAAAGTGCAGCTCCGTCCTGGAAGAGAAGGAGAGAAGGTGCTGAAGATGAAGCCTGTGGACGTTTTCAGCGTCACATGAATTTTAATAATGTCTGTTGAGTAGCAGACACCAGGGACGCATCTTTGTTCTGTTTAACCCGGAAACCTGTTTTGCAAAAGACTTTATACAGTTAGTTCAACCTGCTTGTCCCTGGACTGAGAACAGACCTCTCCACAAACTTTACTGGGATTGGAGAAGACTCCAAAAAAAATTAAAGAACAAAAACAGACACTTTGTAAACAAACACAAAAACAAGTATATATTTAACCAAAGCTGTAAACTGGTTGACAGAGAGGTGCTGGAGGAGTCACCTCAGGGTGCTGTCAGCTCCAGCCATCATGTAGTAGAAGATGTTGAAGGTGGACTCCCCCTCAGGTCGTCTGCTCACCCTCAGTTTCTCCAGCAGCATCGTCTGAGCAGGAGGAGACAGTGTGAGTCACCTCTGCTGTGAGAGGGTGTGTGTGTGTGTGTGTGTGTGTGTGTGTGTGTTACCTGGATGGAGGCGGAAGCCACCTGCCCAGCCTGGTCAAAGTCCAGAGACACTACATGGGAGAAGTGGCTGGCGTTGGTGTTCATCGAGGTGGAGCTGTTGCCAAAAGCCTCCAGGATGGTGTAGACTGCCTGCCACTTCTCAGCTATGTCACACACACACAGAAAAAACACACACGTCAGGACACACACAGCCATGATGCTGCTAAGTCTGCAGCAGCTAATTGTGCACAGAACTGATCATAAACTGAAGAGAACAAAGATGACAGATGACCAGCTCTGCTGAGGGGGGGCGACAGATGGTGTAATCCTGGACATGTTACTGTGACGGAGCGTCTCTGTGGCCCAGACACTGGGCACCTTCAACACTAGCATGGATAATAAACCACAGGCTGATGTCATGAATGACAGAGTCATTTCTGGTCAAATTCTCACAGTTTGGAGGAGAATCAAAGGTAAAACTCAAATTATTACACAAACTCTGATGTAAATAGTTGATAGATCCACTTCCTCCATTAACTTTGACCTCATGTACTTGCCGTAGTTGTGCACACACAGACTGTCTATAAAAGTGGATGTAGACTCTGTGAAGCCTAACTAAACCTGCACTGATTGAATGACCTGCACTGGTTGTAAAAAGAAGGTGGTCTCAGTCTCTAGTTTCAAGTCTTCAATACAACATGATGTTCATTTTTTAAATGATGGTCCATTTAGAGGAAAATAGACCAGAAAGCAGGGGATGGATTAGGGGGCGTGGCTACTGTGTGACTGACAGACTGTACCACCCAATCAGGATAGAGTACAGAGCAGGTCAGCTCCACCCCTCACTCCTCCTCAGCTCCACCTTCTCCTCCAAATGTGGTTTCTACTGGTTTCAAAAAACACATTACCAACTTCAGGTTGCCCACAAACCAATGGGTGACATCACAGAGGAACACGCACGCACGCTGCACTGACGAACTACTAGTGACATTTCTGGTTCACGTTCACATGGTTCAAATAATCTGCATGAACTGCACAACATGTCAGAGATCTGTCTTTTGCTGTCTGCAGACTCACCAGAGAAGATTTTGCCTGTGCTGCCGGCGATTGAGACCAGATACTGGAGCAGGTGCTGGCAGTTGGTGGTCTTTCCACTGCCAGACTTTCCCAGCAGCACAATGGACTGATCCTGCCTGGTGGTGAGCAGGTTGCGGTAGGCCGACTGGGCCACCGAGTAGATATGAGGCGCCGAGTCCTCGCGCCGACAGCCTTTGAACATGTGCATCACCTGCGGGCAACACAGCGAGGGAGAAGGCACAGTAGAAGGATTTAGAGTTTTAAGACAGGACGCACAGGCTCTGAGTTCAGCTGTAGGTCCCCTGTGTTTTTCGATGGGCATCTTACTTTCAGGGTCAAATCAAAACAATGATTAAATCTGGTTTGGCATCTCAAAAACACAGCTAGGGTCAGAGACCTTGTGTCAAACCAAGACCTCGAAAACTTATTTTCTTTCCTCACTGGTCGAACAAAATAAACCATTTAACAGCTACAGCTGATTCAGACGCTGCCGCTGAGGTTCTGACTAAAACTAACTCTCTAAGGTCTCTCTAAGTTTTACTTATAGTTTACAAGTCTGTGAGATGTTCGATGTATTTGCTACTGTGCTGATGGAACCAGCTCCAAGGGATCAAATCAGCCCAAACTGTCACTGGCTTGAAGAAGCTAAGCTAAACTTGCCTTAGAAGAGCTCTGATCCAACACACAGTCACTGTAGTTACATCGACTTAGACACGTCCTCACATTTGTAGCAGCTCCTCAACATTTGTGACAACCATCAAGCCTGTGGTCTGCAGATATCATCAGTGTCTGACTAAGACATGTTTAAATGTAGATAGCAAATGTGTTTCTACTGTTTGAAGTGTTTGTTTTTGTAATACTCGTTTCAGCCACAAGAGGCTGAAGTGAACCACAACCGCCAGTAACAACACTTGTTACCCGGTGATTTCTAAAGTCTACAAACACAAGGTACATGTTTTATGTGTAGGAAGGTTACGTAACTTTACTGCCTTTACTATCAATCATGTATCGTAGGCTTCAGGTGAGGTGAGATAGTGTAAAGAGCAACATAGCCTGTGATGAGCAGGTTACGTTCAACCAGCTGGAGAACACAGTGGAGCATTTAGCACCTAAAGAAACTGATGTTTCCCCCAGCAGGGGGTGAAGACCCCACTCTGTGTCTGCTGGATGCGTAAATCAGCTGTTTGGTCACATACTGACCATAAAAACTTGATGATAGTACAGTGTCTTAAAACTCTTCAAGACACATTTACATTTTTTTCTGCAACATTAAATATTTGTCCTGAAGTTTAAGTTCAGGTAAAACACATTTTTAGTTTTTTTTTATTTAGGTTGAACTGAAAACCTGAGCCGACCTGCTTCATCAGGACTGTGTGGTTGGACAGTTTCCAACTTTGCTAGAAAACGTTGCATCGATGTAAAACCTCATCACTTAGAGCTGGAAGCTAACTGCATTCAAGCTAATTATTTCCTCAAACATCAATCATCGGTCCAGTTCACCTTCTCAGAGTACATGGAGGGAGTGCTGAGGGGGTTGATGACCACCATGTTGGGTCCAGCGTAGGTGTGAATGAGATTGCCCCCGTAGCGCTGCCTCAGACAGTTCATCACGCTGGATTCGTTCAAGTAGAGCAGCGAGGCCAGGTCCTCGGACCGGTCGTACGATGGAGGGTTGGCCTACACGAGGAGAGAGAGAACGACAATGATGATGGACATACAGACTGTTTAACCTTGTTAGAGGAAAAAAAGTGAAGGTAAAATGATCCAGGTAAAAAACTCAAGCAGTTCAGGGTCAAGCAGGTGAAACCAGCACAGAGGAACTACTTAGTCTGCAATTCTTCAATTAAACTGATGCTTCATACTTTTAATTAACTGATAACCTGGATGTGCAGCATCGTCTCTAACACTGTCCTGAACCTGCAGAGAATCTGATTGTTTCTGAAATCTGGGGAAACATTTCCCTCCTCGAGAGAATAAAATAAGACTGGTGTTACTTTATCTTTTGTTATTGTCAACAGATCCCATGTATAGATCCAAGACCCAAGATGAGGCCACTCAGTACTTTCTGCTATAACAGCATTAAATTGGTGATTGGGAAGAGATTCACACTGATGCACAACCGTTAACTCCCACTCACCTTTTCTATATCGTCCTCATCCACATCCAGTATTGTCCCATCATGCTCCAGTTTGATTTTCACCTTGCCCTCGGGCAGGGCGCCTGCCTCCGTCTTCACCACGGTGGCTGAGCAGAAACAGGAAACCACAGAGAGCCGTTAGCATCTGTTCACCTTAATGGGCTAATTAAGTTAAAGTTTGATTTCTTGTTTTTCCTTTAATTCTTAAGCCGCTGACGTCATCGAAGGCTGAGCTTCCTGAGCACAGAACGTTCTGCTCAGGTTCTGTAACTAATGCTCCTGAGCCGCTGCTACGATGAAAAGTTACAGAACAATTAATATTTAACACAGGGATTGATAAATTAGACCTGTCCTCTCTTATTGTGGACGTCAAACAGATCATAAAAAAACTCCACGTAACATCATAGGATCCTTTTATTTCTTTTATTTGTTCCTGTTGTTATTTGTCTTCCACAGCTCATTTAATATAAAGTGGCACCAGTGAATACACGGTTTTATGGTTTATTATCACCGAAACTGTAATTTACAAATTACATAAAATACAAATTCATTTGAATCCTCTCACTTTTCTCATGATGTAAATTTTCAATTTGATTAAATTATGGATTTGTTTTTATAGCATCACATTTATTTACTTGTTTCTGTTTTATTGACAGTAGAATGATGAAGATGAAGATGAGGATCATCATCATCATCACATGCAGAAAAGTCAAGTAATCGGGTCTCACCCAGGGAGAAGCCGTCTTTGTGGACGAGCCAGACTTTCTCTGATCCATACCAGGCCTGCTCTGCTGCGATCTGCTCCTCGGTCTTCACCTGGTGGACAGAGAGGATGAGGAGGAAAATGACTGAGCAGCGGGTGACAGTGGGACATCACTGGACCACCAGTGTTTCCAGTTTGATACCAGCACATGCATGATGGAGAGACCGTGCAGTGGACAACAGACTCAAAGGTCTCGCGGTCGTCTGAGCAGAGATGTGTGAAACTCTGAGTGTGTGTGTTTGTGTGTGTGACAAGCGTTGGAGTGTGTGAAGGGGGTTTGGTGACAACAATAAAACTGAAATAATCCGTACACACAAGCAAAGAAACAAACAAAAAAAGAAGAAGAAGAATCTTCATGTAAAAACCAAAGAACAAATCAAATCATATTTATGACTACTTCAATTTGAGATGTGAAAAGTAAAAAAACACACTGAACCTCACAGGCAAAAAAAAGAAAAAAAAGGGGGGTCAAAACACAGCACAACACTCCACAGTGCAGGGTGAACACAGGACGAACTGTGGTGAATCACACTCGGGCACAGTGCAGGCCAGACCTGAGACTGCTTAGCTGCAGCATGGGATGCCTGAAGGAGAGTCACAGGATCCTCTTCCACTGATCCCTGGTGATTTTGGCGGCATGAGGAGGTCAAAGGTCACAGTTATATATGAGCAGCAAATGTTATACAGCCACATAAACACATAGCTAGAAAAGCACGTAGATAAATGGAGGTTTCATCTGTAGCAATAGTCTGTAAAAGGATGCAGGTTACGGCCATCAGCCCGATGTGTCATTAAAAGTAGCATCGACTTCATGCTGTTGTGTCGTCAATTCCATCTCATGTTAACAACACAACAAGTGTGTGAAATATCAGGAGACAAAAAAACAGTGATGATTCCAGTACAAACAGAAGTTCAGGACATTTTTTATATTTAAAGGTCCCATATTTTAGCTTCTCCTGTGTTTATTTTGAAGTGTTGATATCCATCAGAAGATATATTTGTAGTTTTAAGAACCAAAAAACATCTCAGTGTAGTTTTACCTCTCCTCTCTCAGGCTGAGCTCTGAGCTCTAACAACAGGTCAGTCAGCTTTTTAATCAAAGACCACATGGAGGTCTACCTTTAGACCATATGGACCTTTAACATCTACCTTTAGACCGTATGGACCTTTAACATCTACCTTTAGACCGTATGGACCTTTAACATCTACCTTTAGACCATATGGACCTTTAACATCTACCTTTAGACTGTAAGGACCTTTAAAGCAAACTGCCAGTCTGCTAACAAGTTAAGTGTCTTAGTTAAGTTTTGTACCTTGATACCTAACAAGGTTATCACCAAGGTTATCTTCATGAGTCATGTAGGAGTTCTTGTGTTTGCCATCACTCCACCCAGGAAACAGCAAACCACCTCAAACGCAGAGTGTTGGGTCACAATGAGAAATTAAAGGAAGCTTTATTATTCTTTTGCTTAGTTAGAGTATACTATTTCTCTGCCAAAACTAGGCTAAACATGCCCTACACTTTATCTCTGTACTGGATTAACAGGAATTAAATTAGTATCAACATCCTCCAACCAGTTACTTTCCCAGGGTTTTATTGATGCTGATCAAATCTGGATTAAATCTCATAGACTGTGAGTTTTTTTTTAATTGGTCTGATACAGAGGTCAGAAATACTGTAGAAATAAGGGAAAAGGCAGGGAAAGTAAGAAGGATCCTGGGTCTTATACTCCAACAAGAAGCCACACAAGTACAAAAAATTCCAGACACAGGCCCGGGGGGAGGCGTGAGGACTGCCATACCTGGAGGGAGGCCTGAGGCTGCAGGCCTGCAGGGGCAGGGGCTTGGACAGACGAAGAAACGCTGACTGCCGGCTCCAGCTTAGCCACAAAGCAGCCACAGAGAGACAACGACAGCCAGCGAGTGAAGTGTGAGTAAGGCATGGAGAGAGGGAGAGAAAGTGAGGGGAAAGGGAGAAGAAAAGGTCAACATGGAACTTTTAATGAAGAAAATGTGATGCATCGAAACAAACAAGTGAAAATGGCCTTGAAATGAGTAACAATGAGGTGGAGAGATTAGTAAAATGTTATTTGAAAGAATAAAAGTAACTTAAACCCGCATTGCATCTAATGACCATCAGGGGGCGACTCCACTGATTGTAAAAAGAAGTCAGATTGTATTGAAATCTATGGGAAAATGTCCCCACCTCTCCCTTGATTTATTAACTCAGTCTCAGTCTGGTCAAGTTCACCTTCTCCTACAAATTTGGTTTCGTCTGGTTTAAAGAAATATAAGATGGCTGATTAAAAATGTAAAAATTACAAACTAGAGGCTTCAAAACATAAGTTCACAAACCAACGGGTGACGTCCAAGAGAGAGTAAATGATCACTAAATAAGAACCTCTCGACCACAGGACTGTGGTTGGTTGAGGGTGAGGTTACACTTCAGAATTCTGTTTTAGCAGCTCAGTTTAGCCGGTTTCAAAGTAAAAGTCATGTTGGTTTGCTGTTATTATTGACTGAACTCTTGGTTTAATCAATATAATGATAACATTCTTTAACAGTCTCATCAAAAGCCTCTGGTCATAAAACAGAATGAGGAGAAGTCAACAACGACGCCAGAGAAATTAGTTTACACAGGTTGAAATTAACTAACCTGTAGATTCATTTAGTCACTTTCACGCTGCCAGATGCTAAATTTGGATGAATTCAGCATCTATAGAACAGTGTTTTGTTCCAAATTGAAACATCATGGTCCTGAATTTGATTTGACACGGCACTGGCTGGTTTCCTTCCCTCCTTTCATTGCTCAGTGTTAAAAACATTCAGGCAGCAGCTTGTCAGTTTCAGCCCTTCAGCATTTGGATCAAGAAGCTTTTGAAAATAGGGGTGTGTCAGATTTTGTTGCCTTCAGCTGCTTTTTCAATGTGTCAGATATACAGTATATTTTAGTTTAAATAAAACATCAAAAACGTCAAACTCTGTATCACCAGATTCTTGGATGAGATGAAATAAACTTTGAAACATCCAGAGCATGCAGAGAAAAATTTCCAATGAGTCTACCAAAGCAAAGGTAAAGCTAAGGTAAAGTCTCCAAATCTGCAACTGGGCAACTGAGACTCAGCTTTTGAGAGAGATAGATGATGAAAACAGAAGTAAGTGAGTAGTGTGGGAACAAGTGTGGGATGAAACACTGAGAATCAGAATTAGAGAAATCAGGGTTAGAGCTCTGAATCCAGGACACCAGCAGAGGGGGACACAGCTGGTAGACCCGGAGGGCAACAGATACCCCAGTAATAAGTAATACTGGGCTCTATGTCTCTATAGGTCAACGCCAACAATCAATGAGCATGTTAGGCAGGGTGATTAATTGGTGCAACATCGACAGACACACATAAAACCGAGATAAGACGTCAACAATGTGCAGATGGACAGCCAGGTGATTTACAGGGGCACTGAAGATCCTCATCAGGCGTCTCTGAGCCTCCTCGGTGGGACTGAGCGGTGCCTCCTACAGGTCAAAGCAGCAAGCAACACATTGACACTAAGCCCACTGATACAGATAAAGCAAAGCCTACGACTACACACAAACAAAAGGTTATGAAACACATGGATGTGTGATTTACTCCTCTTACAAATTTCAAAGACCCTCTGAGCAACAACAGTGTTAAATCTCCAGATTGCAAGATACATCCGGCCTATAGTTGGGCCCAGTCTACACACCGGACTTCGGCCCAGGTTTGGCCCATAAACAGCATGATGGTCAGATGCTACTTCCACATCTGGACCAATTCTGGCACAGACACAGAAAATCTTCCAGCTTTCAGCCAACAACAGAGGACAACAGCTGGAATCTACCCTGGCATGGAAGTATATGGGCCAGACCCGGGCCGTGGAGCCGACAGGAAACTCAGTCTACACACACACACACAGTCACTAATGTGACAATGTGTGTTTGGACGTCAAGGAGAAAATTCATGAATGTGCCATAAACAACATGCACAAAAGAAAATCTATTAGTTCCACACTCGCGTGCAATAATACAATTTTATTGTTTAGTGAAAAGTATGTCAAGACTCATGTTGCCACAAATCAAGCCAAGCAAGTGAAAAAACACTGAGCCAGTATAAATTTCACTGAGTTAGATCAATGTACAACAAACAGAATGGACAGAGAGTCCACCAGAGGTTCAACAATCCTCCAACCCTGATGCAACTCACATATTCCTCATGTCAATAAGGAAAACACTGCTTTTATAATAAGTTTACTCTGTTCTCTATTCTGGAGCCCATCAATACCCAGTCTGGTCTTAGCTGCACAGATTCCCTGTAACCTGGAAACCTACGTGCCTGTTCATGGACTTAAACCATAAAAACCTTTTTCTTTTGCCAGAAATCAAAGTGTTGGTCAAGAAAGGAGGGTAAACCTGATTGTGCACAAAATGGAAAGGTGAAGAAATTTCACAGCAGTCTGGTGGTCTTATCTGTGGTTTAGTTCAGAAAAGAGCCCAAACCTGCATCATAATGACACAGTCTCAGCAAAGCTAATAGTTACTGAACAATCCTTAACCTGAACCCAAGAGTGATTACTGAGCTCAGAATAATGCACAAGTCTTTCCCTCTTATCAATGGTCAGTATTCAACACTCATGGATTCTAAAATCCTTTATTCTTCTAAACCTATGGACCAACTGACTGCACCAACCTTTGGACCTTTAACCAGTAGCTTAAAAGAAAAAAGATCCTCAGTTAACTTTTCCCTTGTTATCCTGAATGAAGGTGCTTAAGTTTCCTTACAATGACTACCAAGGTTCCACATGTGTGGGATCTGCAAACAACACACCACAGTGCTCTTTTGCTTCAAGCATGCAGTGCAAATGGCCATGCACTTTCCACACCAATGTCTCAAATGTTGACCAGACATGCCAAGTGTGGACATTGTACCCTACCTGTTTTTGACTGACAGCGGCTTTCTGAATGGGAGTGACTCCTGGAGGGGGAGATAGTGGACTAGGAGTAGGACGGGAAGGATTCACGGGAGTCGTGAGGGGAGGGGTTTTAGGGGCTGGGATGAAACGTGATGGAGGAGAGACGGTGGAAGATTTTGGGGCAACTGAGGTGGTAGAAGGTGGATTTATGGGGGCGGGCTTTGTGTCAGCAGTTGGTTTGGGTTTAGGTATAAAACCAGGGGGTGTAGACAACGGTAAGGTCTTGGGAGGTGGGATGAAGCCAACGACCGGAGGGAGCGACGAAGGTCTGGAATGAGTCGATTTGGAAGAAGCTGGAGCTGCTTGCTGGGTTGGAGCCATGCTGGTGGGGTTTTCAGCAACCATAGGAGATTTGACCCTCTGAATGGCTGCACCAGAGCTTGTGAGTTTCTGATTGACTTCCTGGGGTTTGATGGTAGTTTTATCCTCTTTGTGCTCCTCCTTTGTTTCTTCCTGCTGAACGTTTTCTACCATGTTCTCATTTTTCTTCTCTAACTCCAGTCTTCCTGGCCGTTCGTCTTTGTTTACACGTGGGCGGGGCTCCCTTGTTCTGCCTCTGATCATGAGGCCCCTCAATCCTCGTGAAATGTCATCTTTGTCTTCTGTTTTGATGACGTCGTGTTTAAATGAGAACCCTGACACCATGGGGGTCTTAGACCTAGACCCTGAAGCTGGTGCTGGAGCTGCTTTAACTGTTTCAGCAGCAGGCTTGGCTGCTTCTGGAGACCTGTCTGTTGGCCCGGTGGTCCCGGCCTCCTCTGTAGGCAGGACCTTCCTGACAACGCTACGAACCACCTTCACGACTTTCTTTCTTGTCAGACCCTGGTCATCTGTAGCATCCACCTGGTTGGTGTCAGCACCTGGAAGTTTGACATTGCTGCTGGTGGTGCCGTTGACCACACTTTTACCCGTTATGCCATTTTGCTTTCGCTCACTGTTCGTATCTGGCTCTGGGCTTCGACAAGATTGTGGTGTTTCGGGGCTCCTGCGTTGCTCTCCCATCTTTGACGGTGACTCTGGAACTTTAACAGGTGTCCTGAATCTAGGTGGGGAGGGGCTCCTGACCCGGGTTAATGACTCCGTAGGGGAAACCGGTGAGGGACTTTTTGCCCGGAATAACCCCCTGCCAGGGTCTAGAGCTGGCACTGACTTGGCCCGGTTGGTCAACCCATCACTGTCTGACTACTCATTAGAGGAAGTAAGAGGAAAGAGAGGAAGTATAAAGACATGAATAATGTGAAAAAAAAATAAAGTAAAAATGATCCATTTGAACAGATATGGTACATTTATACCTATACTGATCAAAGGAGATCGAACAACTCCAAATGTCACCAACTGACCCTCACCTTTAATCCAGGACTACACACTGGAGAAGACAAACTTAAATAATACATTTCTATGGACACAGTAAACATCCATGACCAACTAAGGGGGTCTTCGATCATGCCTTAATCCAACCAAGGGGTATTCTCTTTTGGAAAGTCTAGAAGGTCTGGTCCCCTCAATGACTTTAACCTGACTCTCAAGAAAATGATGTGGACTGATCGCTGGCTCTGACATGACTCAGGTGAGCAGAAATAAATGTACCCACAGGAAACCGCTGAATAAAGGATGATATTTACTTACACTTGCTCCTGGCTTGTTCTCTTCCTTGATCTAAATGTGTTGATATGAAAAAGGAAACTAGATCAAAACCTTTGATACTATATGAAGCCGTTGTCTGTCACACAAGCGTGCAAGCTTCAAACATGCAAAGTTTCTGTGAACCATCTGTTGCATGAAAACATTTTTGCACTGAACATCTGTTTCTTTAGATACAAACAATCTTTTGTGTTATTTCATGGATTAAAACTGGATGCACTCACTGCATTGGAAATGTACTAGTTAAGAATCAATGAAATGGCTTAGGTGGTAAAAAAGTCACAGCAAATTGGTAACTACCAGGGGTGGAAAGAACGAGTTCCACTGAGTCCCTTGTACTTTTTTTTAACCTTCTGAATATGTTAAGTCATTTTTGTCTAAAGTATTTTTTATCTTAGGTCTTTTTCCCCACTACATTTTTAGTTGCAATCATTTAAATCAGTTATGATAAACCAGGCAAGTGTGGATTAAAAGCTGCTGGTGAGTCCGCGGGTTCGAGGTCAGATCCACGTCTGAGGGGAACCTCGGCTCCCAGCGTAGACACACGTTCTAAATGTGTACATTTGACGTCAAAACAAAGTACACATCACATCCACAATCACTGCGTTGCCTAGCAATGTGTGCACTACATAACAAGAGCTCGAGCCTGAGCTATATAAGCTGTTTTACACAACCCCCGGATATGACCCTTGGTACCGGGGCAAACCGGACCTTTACAGTCATGGTAACAATTACATGACCAGTAGAACCGCGATTGGCCTTCATTGGTGGACGATCCCTTTTTGATTGGGTAAGATAGGGCTGAACAATTTAATGATATATCATTGAAAACAAAATACAAAAGCCTAAATTGCGAGGGATGTAATTTTTTGATAAAGGTAAAGTTCGTCACAGTGAAATAAAATGTTAAAAAGTATTGTGCTCCCACAGAAATGAAAATTCAAAAAAGATTGTGACTTGGGTTAAAACAATTTTAGCTCCCTCAAGGTTAGGGGACCTTTGTGGTCATGGTTAATAATAAACAACAATCAGTCAAATAAAAATAGTTCTATTATATATGACCCTGATTCCCTCCTTTTCTTTCAGCTGATTTTTTACTTTTATCCAAGTACACCAAGTAATTCTTTGTCCACGAGTGAAATTTTTTAGCAGCATTTTACCTGAGTCTAGTTTCCCAGTAATGTTTCCACCTCTGGTAATTGCTCTAACACATATACATGAGTGAAAGGCATGTGATACACACCAAAGGACACACACTTAAGGCCCAGTGTAAAAAAACCATGCAGTGCAATGAAATGTACAAATGAAACTTCCCTTTTGCTCCCAGAAGGAAAAGCGAGATGAGAATGCCATGTTGGCTGATCTGCTGTCATGGGCTGTGATTGATGAGATGAGAGCAGCAGCAGGAGGAAGAGGAGGAAGATGATGTGGAGAGAAACTAGGAGAGGAAGAGTAGTGAGAATACACAGGGACAGATGAACAGAAATTAGGATCTCCAGGTGAGCAGAAACTTTTCTACATAGGCTGAGCCACATGTTGATGGTAAAGCAATGGAGAGGCTCTAAGAAGAGCAGAGGATGAGCAGCAGGAGATGTGAACACACTCAAAACATTAAAAAAGGAAAAAAGAAAAAAAGGAATCCACGATTTTTACACCAAGTGAACAAAACATGAGTAACCACTGTATAGATTTGCCGTCCACGAGTCTGGTTCTGCTCAGTCGCTCTTAAAAGGAAGCTTTTCCTCTCTGCTGTCACCGAGTGCCTGCTCTTGGTGGGACTTGATGGGTCTCAGTAAATCATTTCTATTGAGAAGCTTTAGCCCTGCATCTACTCAGAAAGTGCCTTTAACGTCCTTCTCTTCACCATCATTCAAAGAATGGATTCACCTCAGTCTGGCTCAGGACATCTCTGGTCTGTTTCTGAAGAGGTTGACTCGATCTGACTTGAGAAAACACACCCAACCTGAAAATGTATGTGTGCAGCTCATCTTCTGCCCACAGTTACATGGTCCATTCAAACCCCTCATGAGCCCTGATGTGGTTCAACGTGTGGTGCAGCTGTTAATGCAACAAACAGGACGGCTCCCGAACTTAAACGAGGCCGCCGCCGACATGGAGGCCGATGGAGCGACGGTACACTCAGTATCTGAAAGACTGGCACTGAGCTCTCTGGCACTTCCTGTGCACAGCACAGTCATGAGTGGATTTTAATTGTTGTTGGTCAAATAATTCATCAGCTAAAGTGATGAAAGAAACCAGGATGTTCAGGGTTAATGAAAGAATCTGCCACCTGACGCTCCTGGTTCATACACAATGGCTATAAAACAGCTTGACGTTAGTGGGTTTTATCAGTGGTCACTGAATTAGCACACTGACTAACAGGATTATTTTTGGATTAGATAGTGGTGCTGCAGGGCTGTGGGCCTGATTACCCCCCTCAGAGAAAGGCCAACTCGGCAAATAAAACCGACGAAGGCGGCTGCTGAGGTCACACATCACACACGTCTGGTTTTTAACGCTCACACACTGATGAAACAGGTCACAGTCTGAGTATGAAGTACACAGACGGCTACTACGTCTCTTACAGAAAAAACAATATCCAATCAGAGAAGACAACAATTATAGGGGATGTAAACCATGTGACTCTTTCCTGCGAGTCTCCATCCTATTTCCCCTCTCTCAAAAAAATAATAAAAGCACGACATGGCCAAAAACTGTGACCCACCTCCATTCACTCCTCTACCCCCGAAACAGGGACATGACCTCAGTGTCACTCACTGGGGAAGTTGTTGTGCGACTTGAGACCGTGAATCACATCATCATGCAAGAAAAACAACAAGCCAAACACGTCAACGGTCTAAAGCCAAGTCAAACACTAACAGCTAAAAACCTCTTGGAGTGGAGCTGAAGACACGTCTGGACATGACCAGATCCTTCAGGAGCAGCGTTTCTACTTTACTGTAACTTCCTGTGCTTTCTACTCGCTGTTCTTACAACAGCTGTGAAACATTTCCAGCTTTGAGAAATTTGGACTTCAGGAAACATCAGAAACCACTTCCTGTGATGCTTAATGACAGATTTTTTTTTTTTTTTTTTTGGTGGTCTAATGTTCTTCACTGAGACCCGGAGGAAAGAGTGTGAAGATCAGATCCAGTTAATAAGACAAAATCAAATAAAAAAAAAAAACTCTTCACCAACGTGAAATGTGAATGTTTCACACATTTATTCCAGAGACTCAATGGTTTGTTAAAGATTAATGGAGGCTGAGGTCGATTTATTTTAATGATGACCCTGATAAAGGCTCATAACTGATATTTTCTGCCACAAATACATGTCAATGTTGCAGACGTATGAAAATGAACATGGAATAATTAAAACAAAGGAATCCATGATGAGAACTGCACGACATGCAAAAAAAATTATAATTTGATTATTTTGGCAGATATTCTGATTGCAATTGAATTTTCACTGAAAAACAATGATGCTGTGATGTTTATCAGGTTTTAAGGGACTAAACAACATGACTGGGCCATATTGCGACTTCAATTACATTTTGATTAATTGTGCCATTTACACAAACATCATTTTCTCACACCCTAACCTTAAATCTGCATCACAAATAGTTCACAATCAATTAAAAACATTTTGAAAACTCTGTACAAGACTCACGATGATACGAACTGAATTACTGTCTTGCTCCAATAACAAACTAAATCAGACAAACACTCTGATTCACAGGAACACAACTACTAACTAAAGACACAACATGTTAAAACTAGTAGCACAACATTCCCAGTCCAGCTCCCACTGGACATGAACCAAAAACCACATTCAGGACACTTCCTCTTTTAAACAGTAGGAAAAGTGTTATTGTCACATTGGCACAAAAGCTTCCATTGTAAAATGTTACTGTTAGTTGGAAAACCATTCAAGCTGCCCCCCCTGCACCCTCCTCATTGCCCCCTCAGCCAACTCCAGACTAAAAATAGAGCCACCGGCTGCGGAGCCTCAAGGCCCCAGATCTGTGCCACAGTCCCACTGTCGCCCCTGTTCTTCAAGAGCTGATGACAAACTGTCCTACCTGTTAGTGAAGTAACTCCTGTTTCCCCCCCAGACGTCGCTGGTCAGATGAAGACGCGGTCGAAGTTGAGAAGGTTTGAACGATCGACTTGAGACACAGAGCAGGGAGTGAAACAGCCGAGGAGTTGAGAGGGGGGGGAGAGAGAGAGAGAGAGAGAGAGGGGGCTCCTATTGGCTGGCTATTTCTGACAGTGGACAGACAGGAGATGTGGGGACAGCTGTTGTGATATGAGTGTGTTGAGTGGGGGGTAAAAATAGGAGCCTCTGCTCTCCAACCTGGACCACAGGTCTGCCATGACCCCCCACCCCCCATACTGCCTCAGTCCAATCAGCAGCCACGGCGTTCAACACATGCTCCTGCAGTTGCTGTCATTTCAGCTGCTTTTGTGTGTGTGTGTGTGTGTGTGTGTGCGAGAGGGTCTGTTCATGTAATTAAGACCATATTGTGTTTTACTGCTTATGGTGGAGTTGCGCAGTAGTACAATACAGGTCCTGGAAACTAGCCTTGTGTTGTATTCATGTTTTCCCAGTCTGACCCAGATGTGGGAGACTGTGTTTGTCTAGATGTGGAGCCGATGCTGCTTTTGGATACACTTCAGTAAGTGACCAAAAACATGACTCTAAAGATCATTATCTGAAGCTATATGGTAACAGAACTCCAGGGGTTTAAACCCAGGAAGTGGGATTTTGTATAAAGTCAATGAAAACATGCAAGTGACACCAACATCTGAACTATAGACACTATATATACAATGGATGTAGACTTTAGGTCTGTACCTTAAACCTGCATTCTCTCTACTGACCATCAGGGGGCGAATCCACTGGTTGTTAAAGAAGTCAGATTGTATTGAAGTCTATGGGAAAATGTCCCTACTTCTCCTTGATTTATTAGCTCAGTAAACGTTTTCCTAATGAGTTTATGGTCTCAGTCTCTAGTTTCAAGTCTTCAATACAACATTTTTTAAATGATGGTCCATTTAGAGGAAAATAGACCAGAAAGCAGGGGATGAGTTAGGGGGCGTGGCTACTGTGTGATGGACAGACTGCAACAGTTGTGTCATGGTGAGTTGTCACTTGGTCTGAAAAGTAGTATTGAATCATTTTATAGAAGAAAAATGTTCTACAGCCATGCTAATGTTGTCATGCTAACATGCTAACATTGACAATGTAACCAGACATTCAGCAAGTTTAATGTTATATTATATTTCTATTAGCATTACCATTAGCACTTAACAGAAGTTAAAACAGAGGCTGATGGGAATATTATATATGTGTATACATACATACAAACACACACTACATGTGTCAATGTCATTTTTAATCGATTGATAAATAATATGACTAACTCAACTAATAATTTCAGCACTAGAAGTAATAAAATAACAGATGTAAAATGTAAATGTCCCATTAAAAGCACAAAACACAATCCTACTTCAATAAAAGTACAGATGATGTATTTAAACAATCTAAATAAAAGTACCTGTTTCATCCCTGTGACTGATTCATATCTCATACATGACATTAGGCTGTTAGTGATGCATCAGCGCAGCGTTATACTGTTGTAACTGGTCAAGATGGAGCTGATTTTGGCTGCTTCCTGTACATTCAGGCAGTTTGGTCTCAGGGTTCAAAAGGGTGACAAGATCAATCTAAAGCGGCCACGTGATGATTAAAGGGAGAGAAGATGTTTTGAGACAGATCTGTTTTCAGTATGGAGCTGAACAGAATTTTGTTTTGGATAAATCTGACATCTCTTGGGACTGAACTCTGAAAATGTGACAACAAAACACTGCTTTTTCCAAAAGGGTCCCAAGTCTTGAATCTTGGATTAATCATGGTCGCCCATAGAGAGGCTAATTTTAACTAATGTAGCAACCCCATCATCTGGCTGCAGTGTTACAGCTGTGACTTTCTGTCAGTCAGATTTATTACAGTCTGTAGTTTTCGTGCAGAGGCTCAACAGCCTTGTTAGCTAGCCAGACAGCTAATGCAAACAGCTTCAACTTGACCAGGGTTATGACCGTCTAACCTGCTGGTAACGTACCTTCACATTCCATCCAATCATGATGTGGCACTTTAATCCCACGTACGGTACCTCAGCTGCCTGAACCTCAAATCCAAACCTCACCCTCTCTGCCCCGTTTCATCAGCTTTCTCCGCTTTTCCTTTGCCTCAGTAAACGCACAACAACATTTGATTCACAAATATAAAGAAATTTGCGCGCGTTGTTAGCTGCACTGTCTTCCTGTGTAAAAGCTTCTGTGCAGCAGAGAGAGGGGAGTGAGCGCGAAGAAAAGCAGAAGCAACATGTTGCCGGAAACAGCACAGTGTTTCCTCACTGTTGGATGAAAAACAGCCCATCGTTTCTTCAGACACACACTCCTCAAACCCAGTTAGAGGTTGTTGCAGCGATCAACAGACTCAGGCTGAGCACGTCCTTCAGTGCTCAAATGCTCAAATCTTCTCTTTACTGTTTTTCAAGCTTCGCCACAGGTTGGAAACATAATTTTTAGGATAATGTCGTCGCTTCAGGGTCTGAATCAATCATGCATCAGGCGCACACGCTCTACATGTCATGTTGAAATATGTTCACACTTATCTTCCTAGACGCCTCCGGCTGTTTTCAGACAAAAAAGAACCGCCTCATCTCAATATCATACATGTTGTGCACTGACACTCATTTTGTGGGAAACATAAACCTGGTAATGGTGGATTATGCTAATGGTTTAACAGGTGATGAAGAGCCTGACATGTGGCTGAACGCTTTGAAAAGTCAGGTCTTGTGGATATTATTTTGATTTGTAAAGCGGTTTCCAAAATATCGTACTGAACTAACCTGTCAAAACATGAGCCAAAGTTTTGTCCTCGTGTCTCAGGTGACGCCCCAGTCATCCCACAAGTTGACAAGATTGTTTCGTCAGGTTTGTGACATATAAATCTCCGACTGTCTGAATCTGCTCAAATTGGAATATAGTTAAATCTACTTCCTCCTAGTACAGTGAGAGGGAACATGATATACTCAAACTAGCTTTAAGAATACGAATGTAATGAATGTGAGACAGGTTTGGATAAAGAAACACAGTCTAATAACATGAAACAAACAGGTTTTATCCATCCAATCCAAACAGAGTACCTGCCTACATAAAGACACATATCCCCAGGCACCACATACCAACCACTAAGTGATCTGATGCAGCTCAACCACTTCTACTTTCAGACCTGAAGATGGCGCCAGAGGACCAGGATAAGCTCCACATGCTTTTTGGGATCTTGCAGCCACACAAAGCCTCCATTATTGTGTAGCAGCAGCAGCAGCTGCCATGATATTCTAGGGAGTGAAGCCTAAAAGTGATGTAGGTAGAGTGCAAACAAAGTGTGCTATGAAATGAATGGCTGTGGGAGGGAGGGGCTACTAGGTTATGAATGGCAAAGAAGTGTGTCACATGCACAAGTGTATAAGGGCGAGTGAAAGTCAGATCAGCTGAGAAACACAGGAATCTGAAACTCTGACATCACACCAACATCTCACCAACACCTCAAAGTTATTCAATGACAGAGAGAGAGAGAGAGAGAGAGAGAGAGGGTCAGCATTCAGTCCATCACTGCAGGATCCTCCAGGAAACGTTAGTCAGCAGGTCACAAACTAAACGGGCTCAGTCTGCGTATCTGTGTATTCAAATATCTCCGTCAATCTGGAAAACAAACATGGGTCTGAATATTTGTGTTTTCATCTCAAGGTCTTGGACTTTTCTTGACGATGCACGTGTGCAGAAAGCAGCTGCAGCATCCAACTCAAAAAGAGGGAAACTACCTGTGGTTTTCCCGTGTGGCCCTTACACTTGTTTCAGTCTCATCTATTCTGCTGTTTCTCTGTCGAGTCTCTTAACTCCGGCAGTATCACCTGGAGTTTAGCCATGTCTCCAGTAACCTGTGTCTCCCCTGTATCTGAGTGACTTTTGTTTTTACCTCTGTGGGGATAGTTTCAACGACTCTTTAATGTCACATAATAATAAATCATTAATCCAGCTGCTCCTCCATCCTATGACCTATCAGTTATATTAATGATTTCTGGGAAGAATACATAACTTTTCTTTCCTGTTCAGAGTGATGACCGAGGGTCAGCAGCCTGTGTGATAATCATATAAACATTATTAGAGTGAGTTTAACGCTCCAATGGACTGAGCTCTATAATGACGACGAACCTCCTGAAGAGGCATCAGCTCCATTCATAAAACACAGCTAAAGATGAGGAGTTTTTCTTCGTCTGTAGCCTGTGTGCAACACGTGAACAGTGACACAGAGTTACTCCCACACGACTTCCACCCTGAAGTAACTCCTGTCACGTAGACATGACAGCCTTTGTATCTTACACAATCAGCTCTACTGTGGGTTTGAATGGGATCATGTTGCTGCCTGTTTGATCCCTTCCATCGCTGATGAATGTACCGATAAAAAGCCACCAACAGCCGATTCAGGTTGGGAAAGACGACACGAGCTTGCTTTTATTATTTAGGTAGTGGGTGGAGCTAAAGGCCAGACTCATTTATTATTAATAAAAACACCTCCCAGAGGTGCCTCTGCATTCTTTTATTTCCAAAATGTTTTTATTTTGCATTTAGTTATGTATTTAATTATTATTTCTGCATTTTTTTTTTTAAATCTAGTTACACTTATGTCATTTTTTTATTCCTCATATACTTTAAGTCATTCAATAATGACGTCTGGGCTAATCTGCACCGCATCACAGGTTTAGTGTCAAAGGACAAAAAAGGGTGTAGGTTTATCAGATGTGTGTTTGCACTTTGGATTTAAAACCATGAAGACAGTGAAGAGCTGGGGAAAGACAAAGGTAAGATGGTTCACTGGGGTTTGACAGCCATGCACACGACTCACTGCCTATCCATCTATCATCACGATCTACTAATGAGAACTCCATCTTTTATCTATTCATTTTTTAAACCTTTCAAGAGTAAAACAAAAGAAAACCCAGTTTCCTTTTAAAAGCCTGAAAAAGAAAAAAAGGAAAAAAGGAAATTCTCATTGGTTTTTCCTTGTGTGCAGCCCATGCAAACAAGATTTCAGGCCAATGTCCACACCTCAATTTAACATGGACTTTGTTATTGGCAGAGAGACTGAGGGGATGGCTGTGAGACAGATCCTCCTCTCCAATGTTAGCCTCCACTTCCTAACATCATGAGTAATTAGATGAGTGCTTCTTTTTTTTTTTTTTTTTTAGCACAGAGTCTCTGTTTGCAGATGAACAGTTTGACCACGGTCAGGAGCCTCTGGTCCTCAGGGGCATCGGCACAGAGTCCATCTCCTTCAGGCCACAGGCGCTAATGCAACAGAAACCCTCAGGGGCATGTGACATTCCACTAATGCACACAGAGGAATGTACTCTAATGTTCTCTGCTGTCAGCAGATGGTGACAATGTTAGTGCCAAATCCCCCGAAACACACACACACACACACACACACACACACACACACACACACACACACACACACACACACACACACACCACATACCATTCAATCATTTCTCCTACTAGGGGGCTGATTTCATTTCCAATCCAATATTGAGCAGAATTGAATGTTTGTGAAGGACACATGTTCAGTCTCTGAAATGCCCGACTGTCACAGCTCAGTGTGATACCACCCCACCCCCATTACATGAGGGCATTGTTATGTCTTCCCCAGGTTTCTGAAGTGTTTTTGTCCTTCTCATTCAGACACCAACTGGCTAATTATCAAAATAAATTAAGAACAATTACTGGCATGCAACAACTGCAGACAGTGGCTTATAATTAAAGCCAAAGATTTTGGGTCTGAAATGGTTTTTGTTTCATGTCTCTGTCTGCCTCAGAGGCTGAGAAATAAAGCGACGCTAGCTCGCAGACACCCCCCCCCGTGAATGAGACTAAACATCTCCCGGACCTAACTCTGTACTTGATGCTCTCAGATTAAACTGATACAGGTCTTCTCATCTGTCAGTGTCAGAGGGGGAACATGAACCAGACCAATGGAGGAGACCATCACCACTGGTGCAGCTCTTACATTGTTTGATTCGACGCGTTTTCATCAGACCTCTCAAACGTGGTCGATTTGTGTGATGTTTTGGTAACAAGCAGAAGGTGCACAGGTGTGGAGAGGTGCCGACAGGTCAGAGCTTCGTTCAGATCAGTCAACACAAAGCAGATTCTTTCACTTTCTTCAACTGACGGTTGATGCTTCAGGACCACGTTTGTCTCTGGGTCAGATAAACAACAAAATGTAAATCAAGTCTTTTAGTGACACACCAACTGAAAAGTTTAGGTGTCAACCCATCTGTCTGTGGCAGAAAGTATATTCTTTAATCACTACATCCTCCGATCTATATTCAACAGCAGCCAGCCTGTTTCACGCTGCTGCACCTACATGAACCAAAACAGCAGGTGCCCACACAGTCTGTCCGCGTGGGACAAGAAAAGGATGTTGTGAATATATGATAATATAATATATAATAAAGAACCTGATATATCAGCAGAAAATACCAAAGATCAGTGGATCCAATGGAGCAGTTCTGCCTGGTTATCAACTAATGTTAGCAGCTAATGTTAGCAACTAATGTTATCAACTAATGTTAGCAACTAATGTTAGCAGCTAATGTTAGCAGCTAATGTTAGCAGCTAATGTTAGCAGCTAATGTTAGCAACTAATGTTAGCAGCTAATGAGCTGTTTCTGCTCTTCTGCTTGTCTGACAAGTGAAACAGAAAAATAATTCAATAATGAGAGTAGCCATGCTCTGTGTGTGAGTGTGTGTGTGTGTGTGTCTGTGTGTGTGTGTTTCCATCATGTCTGAGCGAGCTCCTTCTTGTCTTAGTTGTGGTGCAAGCTGGCAAATGTAGGTCATACAGGGTGCATGATGTATTTGTTTGTACACATGTGATAATACAAGACACACACACACACACACACACACACACACACACACACACACACACACACACACACACAGGATCTCTCTAGGATCTGTAGAGACACAAGACAGCTCCAAATGCGCAACTGTTAACACCCAACACATGCACACATACACACACACACACACACACACACACACACACACACACACACACACACACACACACAGTCACAGTGATTGCAGCAGAGCTGAAGAAAGCAGCTTAACAGCCAGACTTGTCAGGACATCACTTAAACTCTCATTGAGATAAAAGCATTTTGAAACAGCACATCATCATCATCATCCTCCTCCTCATCATCACTGGCTCTGAGGAAAATGATGGGCCACAGGTCTGGGCCAGTGCGTCAACAGGCAGCCCACTCAGGTCAGTACACGTCCTACACAGACATAAACATCATCTCTCATAGTTTCCGTGTAACTACTTGAAAACCAAGAGCTGCTGAGGCACTGAGATACATGATGACCACTGGAGGACGTGCCATTATCCAAAGACGGCCACTGTTCCTGCTCTTTAGCTTCTAACAACGTCTGGTTAACAGCGATTGAGCTTTTAAAATGAAATATCTAAATATAGAAACGTTTAATGACGTGTGAAAAGTGGATCATAGGTCTCAGTAAGACTGCCCATAATATAAGACCCCAAGTGGACAACTCCTCACAACTGTGCCACCCCCCCTCCAGGGGATTAGAAGATCAACCTGGGGATCACGAAAAGGTTGTTGGGATGGATGTTTGGAAGTTTTAAGGGGAAAGTGTATTTTTTAATAGATCCTCATATGTATACACAACCTGTGACCTGGTGTTGTTGGGGGTTTTGAGAGTCCAGCAGCTCTTCTATAAATGTCTACTAACTTCTATAAACTATAATCAACAGAGGACCATTAAAACTGGCCACTACAAACTAGAATTAGCACCTTGTGGTTTTCTGCCTCAGCCTCATGGGCCCGACCAAATCCACATGCAATCTGCAGCCCATGGGTCATACCAACCCTGACCTGAGAATCCAGGTTCCCTGACCTCACACTGGGTCAAAGGGTAAAGGATCACAGCTACAGACCAGTGACAGCTTCAAATACCAAACAGTCATTGATGAAAACCTTCAGTGGCATGAGAGTGGCTGCAACAGTGCGTGGCAGCACTGACCGTATTGGTGATTGGGGGGCTATGTGTGTCAGCAGCCATCTGGTTTCTGAACACACTGAGGTTCACAATGGCTTCAGACAACGTATCCTTGTGGTGCCAGTTTAAAGTCTGGTCTAGATGCTGCTCATGGCATCATTCAAGATCCCAAACATCTTCTCTGGCTCTAAAAGAACTTTGTCATAGCTAAGAAAATAGCCCTGGTGATGTTAGCTTGGTCCAACAAAACATGCTAATGAGTTGTGCCATCAGTGTAGGAGCTGGACTCCCTTGTTAGTTCCCCAATTGTATAGCAGTGCAATACTAAACTGGGAACCTCCCTGAAGATACTTCCAGGATACTTCCAGGACATAACAGATTGCTAAGATCTTACAGTTTTTTTTCGGTAGAAGTCTTGATTAAACCAACAACAATATGATCAGTTTGAATGACATTATTAGAGTGTTGTGAACAGATGTAGCAGTAGTCCAATAAAAAGACCAGCAAACAAGGCTTGGAGACTACAACAAGGCTAATGGCTGTGCAAGGCACAGTGGGGCTAAAAACTAGCCTCATCAAGCTAACATGCTTACAATGACAATGCTAACACGCTGAAGTGTCACTGTGATTTTGTGCCTGTAACTACTAAACATCTGATCATAAACCAAAGTATAGAACAAAAAGAAACTTTGAACTTAATTATGGTCCAAGTCAGCGTGAGTCATCCTGTGAGGGATGTGAGGATTGTTGCCTGGACCAGAGCGCATATATATATATATATATATATAAATAAATTGGTCTCTACAGTCCCAGCACAACTGCCCAGCACAACTGCAGAAACATGTCTTGAAGACTGAACTCAAAGCAATTCTCTAATAGGAAGCATACTGTAAGGGGAACACCATGGAAGAACAAACTGCCCACTGCTCAGCATCTCTTTGTAGACAGAATAAACGACAGGATGCCAGGGTTTGAGTCTGTCCATGTGCGTATGACCTGCTCCTCTGGATGACTGAAAATGCCACGATGCGCCCTACCTCCCATGATTACACTGACAAAGGTATTTTACATTTTGACAGGTAATTACATTATCAGTCAACTATTACAATGCCATTTGACAGACTACACACCCACATACAGCAGCCACAGGAACAAAGAGCCTGGGACACAGCCTATTCTCTCTGGCTGACAGACGCCCCGGGGCTTAGGTCAGCTGAGGAAGAGCAGATAAAAACACAACTATTCACCGGCCTGTTTGCTCAAATGGAAACTGAACAGCAGATACAGAGCAGTGCTGGATATGTGGCCTTACAATTGAGTGTGTATATTTGCACAGTCCCTTATCTCAAGTAAAACCAAGATAAGAGTCACCACCGGGTCAGTTGTAAGAATGACGCCTTGCCACCAGCAACCCCTCCCTTCTGAGTCTTCACGCTCCTTCACTGCACTTCTGCAATTTCCTCCCAAATTCAGCTCAAGACGTAAACAGCAAAAACATCCTTCCTATGTTTCAGTAGGAAGGAGCACAAAGGGAAGTTCCTCTACCCTTTACCCCTCTTTAGCTTTGAAATTGCAGTGGTCACACTGAAATGATTGTTGCATTCTGGACACAGGAAATACAACTACACAACTTTAAGATGGTCATGGTTGTAGATTTAGAAAATGTGGTCAGGATCTGTACAGGAACAACCCATTTCAAATAGTATAATACTCAAGTACACATCCCTGCCACAGCCCTGATTTACAATGCTGTCAAGTAGATAATCATAGACATATAAAGACAACGAATAGATCATGTAAAGACAAGGATCAATTAAAACAGGAACAAACTGATTTTGCAAGGTTTGAGATGAAGAATCTAAAATGTCTAAAATCTAAAATTAATTTTAAATGCTTTGTAGTGAGTCCAGGTGTCGTGATTCAGTGAAGACAACTAACACGGAGGAAAGATAAGTGAATAAGATTAATTCACTGTCACAGTCTGTGTGTGTGTGTGTATATATATAAATCTGGACATAGACATGTTTTCCTTTTGTACATGATGGTCCAATTTAGAGGAAAATAGACCATGAAGCAGGGGATGAATTACAGCATGGCTACTGTCTGATTGACAGACTGTACCACCCAATCAGGACAGAGTACAGAGCAGGTCAGATCCTCCCCTCACTCTTCATCAGCTCCACCCTCTCCTCCAAAGATGGTTTAAAAAAAAAATAAATAAACAAAGATGGCTGACTGCCAAATTACAAACTGGAGGCATTAAAACAACAGCTGATGATGATGATGCTGATATGGCATTACATGTAAAAATGTCTGTCTTCGGGTTGTTACTAATACAAGTTTTGGACTTGTTATTTGCTAAATGAATGTGTTATCTTTATATATTATTATTATATTTATTTATCAACAGTATCAGATTCATCTCAGAGACAACAATTACGCATCAAGCTGTGATTAACTTTTACTTCTGACTCTATGTCTTGGAAAATAATCACTGACTTTCCTCAGCATCAGTTTCAATTGACAGTCTCTTCAAACCACACTACAAATGAGACCAGACAGCAGTCTGTTACCATGGAAACAGCCAGGTGCTTCTGTGGTGGTTTAGCTGAGCTGCTGTGTCATTGTGCTGTGGAGAGAGGAGGAGGAGGAGGAGGAGGAGGAAGAGGACTGCTGACAGAGTGGTTTTCAGGCAGCACAGAGAGGCCGGACGAGATGTGGCATCTGACCAAGACAGAGACACTGTGACTGTGCTACTGCACCACTGACCTGTAGGTCCACGCTCTATATTAATCCAGTGAAAGTATCAAAGGTCTCAGTCCACAGAGAAATGCTCACAGCCTGGATTCAGAAACTGAGCCTTAAAACCATTGTGAGGTCACCGCCCTCAGCCACGGCCCCAAGCCCCCTCCCCCATCTGGACCCACCCCATCCAACCTTGCAGGATTTGTTTTCTGTGAGTGTTTTACCTGAAATCTGCTACATCTTCATTGGCCAAGAGAAATGGGAGCCATTTGAGCTAAATTTAAAGTGTCATGGCAAAATGTCTGAATACTTCAATGTCAATGTTTCAATATTTCAGCTTTTCCTTTTTAATTAAATTCTAAAATTCTGTTTTCACGCCATCATTTTGGGCCATCGAGTGCAGTGAAGGAAACGAGGGGAAACTGTAGAGATGAACTCCTTCAGCCTGATGATGCTGCCTGTATGTTTACCTATTTATATGTTGGTCGCTCTTTTTAAATGTTTCACCAATGTTATACGTCATATACATGTTGTACATTATTAAGGAAAAAAGGGACTCAACAAAGCAGCTGAAGTGAACAGACATTTGCTTTGTAAACAAATCCCTGCAAATGCTGACATTAGCATTTAGCTCAAAGCAGCACTGTTCTTGAGTGCAGCGTCGTGTTTCAGAGTATATGTTGTGTAGAGCTGTGGGTATTATATATATGATATTACAAAATATATCTATCAACTCAATACAACTTTCAACATTTCACGCATATAACTACAACACAAGTACGTTTCAATGACATGCCATTTTTGTGATTAACGTTTGGATATTTTTAGACCTCTGCTCAGCCACTGTTCTGTCTTTATTAATTACATCTTACCTGGCACATTGTTTCTGCATAGATGAAGTTATTAAAACAAACATGCATGTGTGCGTCTGCCACCAAAGGTGTGAGTGTCATTCATCACATTTCTTACAACTCGTCCTATAGCATTCCTGTCTCCTGCCTCATCAGACACGTCTGCTCTCTGAACTCTCGCACACTAAACTAAGGGTGACGCTGAGGAGCAAAACGGAGCTTCTCAGCGCCTGTTCATCTGAGCCACAACGCACCACCAACAAAACCAGGGCTGCTCATTTACAATGCAAACACACAGAACCACAACACACACGGGACTCACTCTGCCGCAGCAGTACTCTGATGTAAACCTGATAATTCGGTATTTGACGAAGGGACTCTCTGAAGCTCTGTCAAACATATTAGTTTGAGGTTTAAAGGTCCATACATAAAACAGGGGAAGATAAAATATGGACCTTTAAGAGTTTTTTGTCAAGTCTCCCTGAAAAAGAAGTGTGGACTTGCACTATGTGGTTACAGAAATAATCACAGTATTCATAAACGGCTGCTTTGGCCTGATGCCCATGGGACGGGAATAAAAACAAAGAATCCAGATGTCATATTTAAATATTTGTCTGAGACCACAATAACTGTTTGAGGGATTATGGAGCAACACAATAAAAAAAAGCTTCACCAGCAGATAAAAACATTTCATCCTCTTCAGACAAGTGTTTCTATTTCCAAATCCTCCAGTTATTGTCAGTGCTGCTTTCCGAGTGCTTTTGTTTACAAGAATTTCACTGAATTGATTGTAGAGATGGGTGTGTGTGATTAGTTATTAGCTCCTTTGCAACCATGCATTCATGTGTAGTTTGACTCATGCAAAGCAGTCTATCACAAGCCTTTGGCATGTAGCCCTTCTACTAAAGCACAGGATTATAGTGCTACTTGGATTCAACCTTTGGAATGAGATGAAAACTCTTTGCTTCTGATTTAATCAAGTCAAATTAGAACTCCCAGAACCAGATTGACTGAAGGTTTGGTGTCTGATTTTTGGGTGTGATGCTTTCAGTGGGAGAGAGAAGTATGTAGTCAAAAATGTAATCTTAGAAACATTTCATAAGACAGTTTATCTGAGTCTTACTGGCAACTCCTGTCAGATTCTGTCTGAACTGCTATCTTCACTTTTCTCTCAAAGACGGCCTATGTTTAAAGCCCCCTTTTCCACTGGTCAGAAAACCTGCAAAGACCCAAAAACATTGGGCTTTTATCAGCAACGGAAAAGGTTACAATTGACATTGGTAACTCTGCAGTAGCCAGAGGCCTTTGTCAGCTCTGGCTCTGATCAGCAATGATGCAGCTGTGTGTATCCTCAGTCCGAACAGAAAGGCAAACTTAAAACCTGCTTATACTTGCTAACTTTGGTGGGAAATGGGTATAAGTCTGGGCAACTCAAGTACAGTCATAGACTTGTCCCTCAGCCACTCCAGCATCGTCTTGGCTGTTTGCTTCAGGTCACAGTTCTGCTGAAAGATGAACCATCACCACAGTCTGAGGTTGCATGATGCCCTCCAGAGCAGGTTTTCTTCAAGGACCTCCCAGTATTTAGCACTATCCTCCTTCCCTCATTTCTGGCCTTGTCCCTGCAGCTGAGAAACGTCCTCACAGCCTGATGCTGCCACCACTGTGCCTCCCTGTGGGGCTGGTATTAGCCCAGTGATTTTTCCTCACGCTCTCAGAGTAATTTAAAGTCTTGTTTGACAAACTCCAAGTGGGCTGTCAAATACCTTTTACTCAGAGAAACTTTTCTCTCCCCACTCTACAATAAAGGCCTGATTGATGGGAGTGCCGCTGAGATGGTCGTCCTTAGAGCAGGTTCTTCCATCTTTCCAGAGGGATATGTGAAGGTCGTTGTGAGTTGGTCTTGCTTCGCTTGTACAGTTACTCAGTTAAAGCTTTAGAAATAACTTTATACCCTCACCAGTTTTACTAGACTAGACTGCTACAGGTCTAGAGAGAGTTCATTGGACTTCGGGGCAAGGTCCTTGTCCTGACATGCAGTGTAAATTGTGTGACCTTTTACTTACATATACCTTTCTAGAGGTTGTCAATCAAGTTTTAGATGCAAGTCAAGGATAAGAAAATGGGAACCATTAAGTTTTATTTTTTTTAATACATTTGCATAAATCTCTATGGGATATTGACTGTAGGTTGGTGGGGAAATGGCAATTTTATCCATTTGAAACCATCTACAATGTAATTTAGTGTGAAAATAGCAAAGGGTTGTGAACACTTCCTGAAGCCAAAGTGTAAAAAAAACCCAATAACTTGGCTTGTGGAGGAGGTTTAATACATTCACAGACATCAAGTTCGTGCCCCCCCAGCATCAGCCTCAGAACCTCATTCCTCTTCCTCCATAAGAGAATCCCAGTGGGAGAGGGTCAGGAAGTGGTCTATTTGTTCCAAAGCAGATTCCACAAATACCAGAGTGAGACCTAAAGGGAGAGGCCTGCTTCCCGCTGGTCCCAGTCAGCCTGTTAAGACAAGTGAAGATGGCTTCTTACGATTTTAACCTCCACTCTCTCTCACGCTCCAGCCTCCACTCTCCTTCCAGGCCTCTTCTCTCTGAATTCCTGCCGCAAGTTTCAGATAGTTTGGGGCTAAAGTCTACAACTCCAGCAGATTTACAAGCCAACAAGTTTGCGTAACTGTTCCCAGACTGTGCATTATCCCAGGTAACAGGCTTGTAATGAGTGCGGTTGATGGAACATCCACAAAACGAGGACGGCAGCTTCCTGGGTAATAATTCATCAATTAAATTGTGTACAGGCTTTTTGGAGATTTGGATTTGAGAGGAAACATGAGAAGAAAGAGCAACATGGAACAAAGTAACTCATCCAATTTAAATTCAGGATTCAGGATGTTACTGAATCTTAGATCTATAATAACCGTTGCATTACTATACAATAAGTGCATTTCAATGAAGCTGGAACCAGACATTCAGAAACCAAACCTCTGTTCAGTCCTGTCCTGACCTCCAGCATCACCTCGAAAAGAACTGGATTTTACACGCACAAACATCTTTAAGTGAGAGGGTCTGCTATTGACATAATACGTTAACTAATTATTCAAATAATTTAAAATAAAGGGACTACTTTGTGTCGATCGGTAATCGTGAATCTGAATTCCTCAAGGGTCCTTTGTTTGGTTATTATGGTTTACAGTGTTTTAATCTCTGAAGATGTGGAGACTTGGGGACATTTTTAAAAAATCACAACTTTGAGGAAAAACACAAAAACTGGGGGAAAAAATGAGAAAAGCCTTAATGTGGCTCTAAAAGGGTTAAATAGCATCTTATTCAATCTCGATGCGACTTATTTATATATTTTTATTTATTAATCACTTTGAATTGCCTTGTGTCTGACTGGTTTGCTGCCTTGCCTTAACATCCGACCCTAACCTTAAATACCAGAGCTGAATTCCTAGAGAGAGCGAGAGAGAGGGGGACACCAGGCCTATGTGATTTCTCTTATATTTATGTATCTCATAGGTACTCGGCTAATGCTTATCCCATCAAGCGTGCACCTGGCCCAGCTTGTCTCATGTGTGCGCCAGTGATTGTCCTAAGTGTTGGTTCAGGGTGAAACTGGCTCTTCCTCTCCTCAGACCCCCTCAGTGCCTTTTTATAGAACATCCTGCTCACACTGGTCTGAACTAAAAGAATGGGTGCATCCTGTCTGTCTGCTTCCAAATCTTGATTAAATCTTAATGTGTAAGTGTTTGTGTGGAGGACTTTTGGCTCCGGCTTCAGATGGACTGAGACAGTGTTGAGTGATTTCAGCCGTTTAATCCCGAATGCAGCAGTTTTACTGGGAAACAGTCACAATGCTGCTTTGTCAAATCCAATCCTTCTTTATTTAGAGGATTATTCCAGGTTATTACAGCCTGGATATTATTTACATAATTTTCTATCCGTTATGATAACACTGTAAAGTACCTGCTGGGATCTGGGTTTAAGCTTGATGGTGGATGAAGATTTCAACTGTGGCTCGAAAACGTGGCAATTTTTCACTATTTTCTGACATTTCATCAACTAAACCATTAGTTAATCAAGACAGTAATCAGCTTTTATTATTATATCATAAAAAAAGAATTTCCAGGCCCCACTCCTGGATTCATCAGGTACTTTGGGCTATTATGGCGATGTTGTTCTGGGTTCAGGGTCCATACGGTCTAAAGGTAGACCTCCATGTGGTCTTTAATTATAAAGCAGGTCCAGGTTCTATGTTAATACAGTGAAGGTGGCAAATGTCTCAGTACACAGAGAAATGCACACAGCCTGTTTTCAGAACCTGAGCCTTAAAACCAGCCCTCAGGATTTCTGCAACTTTGTGATGTCACCACAAAACAGTCACACCCCCTCAACAAAACAAACAAATCCGAAACCTGCTATGTCTTTATTGGAGCACTCAGAAGAGCCAATCAGAGTAGAGGCCCAGAGCCTCACTGACCCGTACCCAAGAGAAAGGAGAGACACCTCAGCTAAATTTATTACTGAGCCTTAAAACCAGCCGTCAGAACTTTTGGAACATTGTGATGCCACAACAAAGCAGTCACCGACTTCAGCCACGCCCACAAGCCCAGCCCACCTGGACACACCATCCGACTGTGTTTACCTGAAATCTGCTATATTATTTGAATACTCAGAAAACATTCACCCAATCAGGAGAGAGGCTCAGATCCTCTCTTCTGATTGGCTGACTGGCCTGTTACTAGCTTCCCAGAGCTCAGCCTGAGAGAGGAGATGGAAAACTACACTGAGGAGAGAAGCAAAGAGCAATGTAGAAAGCATTCAGGCAGCAGCTTCTGCTTTTCACTTTCAAAGAGACATACGCCGCCAGCAGCACTTCATCTGAGCTGTCATTATCATCCACATCATGTCTGACATGGTCAGAGGCCTGATGTTAGGAGCCACATCCTGCCCCAACTTTCATTTCAGTCATATTTAACAAAGATTTTGGTAAACGTGACAGATTGGACTCTGTTTCAGTGGATAGTCTCTATTCAAGGACTGGGATCAGGGCCAAAAGAGGCTCATCAGGACATCTCTGCAATAGGTTTGACAAGAAAAGATGTTACACAAGTGTTGTTTAATATCTGTTTAATACTGGTTTATAGAGATGTATCACAACTAGAATAAAGATATGTAGAAAAGCTGGAGGCTGTTGTTGGCAGAGGATTTATGTGACATGGCAGATGCAGTGTCCTGTTAAACCCTTTGTCAGGGATGAAGGACGGCCTCTCTGTGGGCTCGCCTTTATTAAAGCAGCAGTCAAGCTGGTGATGTCCGTTAAAGTGGACAAAGAGGCACAGACAGTCCCGCTGCTTAACACACAAACAAATCAACTGCAGCGAGAGGCTCCTGACCTAAAGGATGGGAACGTGTGTGTGTGTGTGTGTGTGTGTGTTTGTGTGTGTCCGCAGTGTTTCCCCGATATTGCAGCAAACACATTTTGCAGCACTGCAGTAAAATCGACACCCTGACACCTGAAAGTTAGACAGAGGAAGAAGAGGGGAAGAGAGGAAGATTTCATCAGCAACATTAAGTTATATTGTTTCTTTAATGAGCTCTTAATAGTCACTCTAACCACCAGCATACTTTGGGTAAGCCACTCAAATCCAACAAAACCCCTTCTAGTCAACACTACCCATCCTGCACACAATCAAAACGACCTTCAAAGTTCCTCCAGACATGTTTTAACCCTGTCAAGCCCACAGATTGTATGTGCTTCCAAACATCACGTTGACTTAACAGCGTTATTGCTCCGCGATGGTTTCAAACAAGCCTCAGTTTGTTTGTGTGCGACAATGACTCCAGTCATCAGAGTTGTGGTCAGATTCAGATCAGTCTGAGCCTTTGACTGGAGCTTTGCTGCTTTACTTCTGTGTGTTTATCCATCCATTCTCATCCTCCATCTTTGATAGTGACGTCTAGAGTCACGTCTCTACACGGGACACTCCTATTGGCTCCAGTGGGTGATGTCACAGCCAATCAGAGTGTCTCCTTCAGAGGCCTAGCTGTCAGCTGCTTGTAGCCAAAGTCAATGGGATCAATCCTGTATTTTTCTGATCTCAGAGTGAGGAGAAGTTGCTCTGAGTTTATTGTAGTGACAGAATAAAGACAGAGAGACATGGACAATAAGATATTTAGAGCATTAGAGGCTTTGGAGCTGATTTTTCATCATTACTGCTCCAAAGAATGAGCAGAACTCAGATCAGATAAAGAGAGAAACTTCAAGGAAAAATTGTCAAGGAAAAACAGAGACTTTATTTAGTCGCATATATAATTAGCTGAGGTTGAACTGATTGAACATTTTTTAAAAGGACATCTTTATAGGGAAAAAAGGGTTAAACTCAAATCATCTGCTGTGATTTATATTTTGTAAAAAAACACTGTATCTGATGCTGATCCACTCTTACTTCCTCATTGAGAAACCTGGACCAGGCCACCCACCCCCTGCTGGCTCCAGGTTGAAAGAGCAGAGAGTCTGAAGAAGTTTGAGGAGGAAACATCGGAGAGACTCAACCAGACCCAGACACAGATGAGGAGTCTGTTAAGACCAGAATCAGAGACCAGCAGACGCATCAGAACAGTTAGCGTGGTTAGCTAACTCTGGCTCTCTGTGCTGACTAGGGTTCAAGTTAATTTAGCCCCGCCCACTCCCCACGAGATGACAGGATTGGTTCATTAAGCGTATGGATCCCTGGATGCCTGAATACGTTTCTGTGAGACACTGTTTCACTGCAGTTTAAGGTGGAAACACTCAGTCGTGGTGTTGCCATCATATGTCTGTGTTGTATTAAAACATCATATGAATGTTAACAAGTTGAGGACTTGGTTTTCATCAGAGGGACCCTTTAAATTTTTTTATTTTTTCAAGTTTATGTTCTGGACTGTGCTCACTTCCCGAACTGTCGCCCCATCCCGCGGCATAAACATCCTAGCGGAAACACTGGTGTGTGCGTGTGTGTTTGAAACAACACTGCCTATACACTTAGACAAAGCTCGCCCTGGTGTGCACTTCCTGTTTGCTGCATGGAAATCGTTCTAGCAACTCCTCACATGACACAAAGTCGGCGTGTTGTCCAGTCACAGGCAGAGTGGGATGTTTTTCCACAGCCTCTCCAGTCAGACGGACAACATGGGCTGCAGAGTCACTCCCTGCCTACCAGAGCAGATGAATTCAATTGTGGTAAGAAGGGGGGGTGGGATTTGAGCTCCTTTTCAGCCCCGACTGTGTCACAAGGACCCTTGAACCAAAGCCAATGGAGGCAAACAAAGAAAGCCCTCTGATGCTGCCAAACAGGCCATGATCAAGACATTGAGCCTACTGGAGGACACTCAGCTACTGCTAATGCAGAGTATCTTCAATCTCTGGGAACTTCAAGGATTGTTTTGAACAAACACTTTCAGAACTAAAACCATAATTCATCAATCACAAAAATCCACGGTGATAAATAGCTCGTTTGGACCCACCAACTCTCCAAAACGAAGAAAGTCAATGTCCAGCAACAGGAAATCAGTCAAACCTCACTAATAAACTTCATCGTTTATTATTATTCACCAATATTTGCTCTGTGGTTGATCAACCATTGGGAGGTTCGCACAAAGTGTACACACACAATTTTCACATTAAAAGCCTACCACTGAGCCACAGGAGGACCTTTAATGTGAAACATCTGGGCAGGAAATACTGAGTTTTATTGAAAGTAGCTCAACAGCAGCAACTGGAAGGAATGAAAACAGTCAACAGAGTGGTGAGTGTGACAAGACAATGAAGATGCTTTACTACACCTGCCGGATTCAAACCAGCTGCTCAATTTGTCTGTCAGATGTTAAATGTTCAATGAAATTAAAATGTGAAAGCCAAATGGTTTGGCCTGTTACTTAATTGATCATAAATCATTTATAAATCCATCCTTCATCTCTACCTTCTCATCCTTTACAGGGCCCCAGAGGCTGGAGCGTATCCTCACTTACATTGACTGAGAGCTCCCATAGTCTGTCTATAAATCTGGACGAAGACTGGGACTGTAAAGTGCAGCCAGTGCTGAAGAGCCTTAAACCTGCATTCTAGCTAATGACCACTGATTGTAAAAATAAGTCAGATCGCATTGAAGTCTATGGGAAAATGGTCCTACTTCTCACTTGATTTATTAGTTCAATAAAAGTTTTCCTAACCCTTCAAAAATACGGAAAATGTAGGTGACCTGCTGGTTCTGAATGTCTTTGGACTGTGGGGGGGGGGGGATTCGCAATGTATTGATCAAAGCATGCAAACTCTACACAGAGGCAAAGCCCAGGACCCAGGAAGTGAGGCAGCAGAACTACATGGGGAGGTGGATATTATGAAAAAAGAGGTTCTTGAACCAAGAAAAAAAAAAGTGTATTTACAGAAACTAATATCAACACCAGTGTGGGTTAAGTACGTTGTCAAAAAAAAAAAAAAAAAACCCTGACTGGAAACCAGAAATATTAATAAAAGGTTTTTATGCTTGAATGAGGTGACGGGTCAGCATAAAGGAAAACTCAACATCCAATGGAAATTGTGTTTGAAAGAGACGGGGCTTTTCAGCCTCAGAGAAAATACGTGTGTGTGATTGAAAGCAGCGCACCATTGTTGATCACTCAAAAAAAAAAAAACAAAAAAAACAGTACAATAGGGGACTGAACTCTGGAGCCAAAACAGGCTCCAACTATCCCACCTCTTCAATCCAATAAATGTCACAGGGAACCTTGACTGATCTCACTCCATGATCGGACACCGAGTTACGACGCTGCAGACACGCAGTAAGTGTGAAAGTAAAAGCAGATAGACGCAGGACACAAACAGTCCTCAGACTGCAGGACAGTGCTGCTCATGTGCTGCAGTAAATCTGCCGGATGAGAAGCGTCTCTAACCCCGAGCTCAGCGGCTCAGCGGACACAATCAACCATGGCGCATAGGTATCAACCATAGGTACATCCCAGGTCCTTCATGTGACCGTTTAGTTTCAAGTCTTCTTCAATAAAACATTATGTTCATTTTTTAAATTATAGACCCATTTGGAGGAAATTAGACCATAAAGCAGGTGTGCGTTAAGGCGTCTGATGGTTCGCTAGATGATCACAGCATCACTACAGTTGTATCATGAAGTGATATAAGAATAGAAGAAGAATAGATTCAGGTGTTTTAGTCCGAAGTTTTAGTCATCATTTGTTTTTCAGATTCACAGTCTAATTAAAATAGTGAATCTGTGGATGTGATTAATTAAGAGGAATAAACAACTTTCATTTATTAATTAGAAATATTTAGAATTGTTCTAAAGTTCCTGAATTTACTCTTTCCCTTTAATATTTTCATATTAATTAAAATACATCCCCACTGAAATATGGATCATTAAAGAATGAACTTAAAAAACTAAATATTGATGAGTTTAGACATAAATAATAATTTAAAGTTAAACACAATGCTTCTGACGTCCAATCAGACTGTGGCTCAACTGATCTGAACAAATGATGCTTTTTTCTTTTTTTTTTTTAATGGGGAAATAAGCAGAAAAGCAGCACCTTTGTGCAGATGGTGGCAACTGTGCGTCTTCTCTGTACACAGACAGTGCAGCTATCAGGAGCTGCAGAGTGGCTGTTGAGGCCAAATGGAAGCTGATCCAGCTGTGCTGCTGTCATCAGAAACAGGTGTCACTGTCAATGACAGTTCACACCAACGTGTCCTTGATTGCTCTTTCCTCACATCCTACCTGCTTTCGTCTTTCGTGGGACAGGTCCAAGTAAGATGCACAGGTGAAGGACACCTGGATGTGATGACAGGATTTACCCACAGACTGAGCATCAGCTTTCCAGGCTGGATACTTTATATTCTAAAATAATTATCTTATCTCGGTGAGATAACAAATGCTTTAAAGAGCCAAGACTGGAAACTCGTGAAACCATGCTATTCCTTAGATCTATGCACTTAAATGCAGCAGGAGACCTCCCCCATCATGATGAGACGCTTGAAGACGACATCTCAGAAACAGCTGGACAATAAAGCCGGACCCAAACTCAACGCTGTGCTTCGCCTGCAGTTAATCTGACTGCGGCGCTGTCATCCGTTAGCGTATAGGAAGTGGACTTACATGTCTGGCCTCCCTGCGCAGCCCCTCCGTGTTCCTCAGCCAGCAGCGGCTCAGCTCACTCAGCTCCAGGATCGGCTGCACCTTCAGCCTCACTGTGTCCCCGGACTGACGGATCATCTCCACTATCTCGTCCCGGTTCTTGTTCTCCACGTTCCGTCCGTTTATCTCCACCAGCCTGTCACCGGGCACCAAACCCAGCGCCAGGTCCTTCGTGCCAGCACCGGGCTCGGCGAAGTGGACCACGCGCCGGTAAACGCCCCCATCAATGCTGCGGTCCAGCATAGTAGTGCGACGCAAAGAGAATCCAAAGTCACCAGTGTTGCGTCGTTGGAGCTCCAGCTCGCGTGTTTCCGGTGCGCTCGGTGCGACCACAGCCGGCAGCTGCAGCTGAGCGGGGAAGGTCTTGTCCACCACTTCAGGGATGCAGACTTTTTTGGTGGCTGCTGCTCCAGGCTGCTGCTGCTGCTGTTTGAGGCTGTGCTTGCGGAGCATGCCCAAAACCTTGCTCTCCACATGCGGGGACGGGGCAGCAGAGTTCTGGCCTGAGGGGGTGGAGGCCTCTGACGGGCTCTCCTCTTTGCTCTTCTGGGAAAAGGAGAAGCGTTTCATCATCTGACCCACCTGCGACGAGTTCTGCTTGGCGAGAGAACCGAAGTGCGCCACGCGTTCATGTACTGAGCTGCGGTGTCCATCCTGTCCTCCTCCACCCTCCCCCTTCAGGTCATCGGTGGAGCTGGCAGCGCTGAGCTGGTCGTCCAGAACCATGCTGCTCCGGTTGCTCAAACCATCTGATTCAATGTCAGTGAGGGTGAGCTCGCTGCTGCTGGCCACTTTGATGGGAATGGGGTTGGAGATCTCCAGTTTGTTCTTGGACTCACGCTTCGCCTCCCTCTTCAGGTTGAAGAAACCACGCCGCATGCTCATCTCCTCCAGGCTGCGCAGCTCTGCTGCAGACATCCTCTCCTTTTTATCCTTCTTCTCCTTCCTACTCCCTTCCCTCTCCTTGTCCTTTTTCATTAGATTAAACATGGTGAAAACTAAACGCTACGTTTACATCTAACAGGGCTTTATTTTCCCTACTGAGGTGGACGTGGTCCAGTTCACTGGTCAGGGACAAATCCCCTGGGGGAAGAGACAGGGAGAGAAAACTGTCAAACTCACAAAGAAAACATTTAAACATTTATAAAAACATAATAGTAAAGTCCACAATAAACACCTTTCTATTACTGATGTGACAGTATTCTGGAGATGACCTTAACTTCTTTTAAAAGATACTTAGGCACATAACCACTGTAATCAGTACCTGGACCAGCCAGATTTAGGTCAGTCCAGATATCATCATAATCACAATATGGCTAAGTGCAATATCCAAATGAAATTCTTACTCATATTACTAATCTGCCAAATGAATCACAATATGATTTTTTTTTAATTCTCTTTGCATATTGTTGAGCCCAACTTTATAAAATTGTTTATCTTGACTGAAATACCACAGTAACTAAAAAGACAATCTTCAAGATGTATAATAAAAATAAACACATCAAATCCCAGATATGTGTCCTAGCTGCTGAAACATGAAAATAACTGTTTACGTCTGGACTCCAAACCAGACAACTGTCTTTACTTTAACTGATTTAATTACTTTAATTACACTCATAGAAATATAGGAATTGAGCGCATGTATCGACTCCACATTCGAAGCAGTCATTCAGCTGATATGAATGTAATTTGTGTTTGGCAGCCATCTGAGCTATTAAAGGTCCCTTATATTACATACTCCCTGTGCTTTCTTTTGAAGTGTTGATATCCATAAGAAGATATAGTTGTGGTTTGAAGAGTCACAAACCATCTCAGTGTAGTTTTACAACTCCTCTCTCTGGAGCTCCAGTAACAACATGTCAGTTTAGCCAATCAGAAGGCAAGGCTGAAAGTGGTGATTGTTTTGTTGTGACATCACAAAGTTACAGAAGTCCTGATAGTTGGTCCATACCTGGACCAGTCAGATTTAGCTTAATCAAAATGTTACCGAACTCACAATACAGCACAAGTGCAATATCCAAATCAGCTTCTTGATTAAAATGTGTCACAAGAGAAGCATAAACGAAGCGCCGTGGTGCTACAGAGGCACCGCGGCCAATGAATCACTCTCCGGATTAATTAAAGGAAAAAGCTTTTTCAGCACAAACCCCAACAAAATCATCATCACTTTAGATTTGTACAGTGAAAATTAAAGGGAAAAATTAGCATTTCAACTGAAATTTTGATGCGAAATAATCACAATGGCAGTGAAGGCATAGCTGAGAGCGTGGACATCTTTGTTGTGACATCACAAAAGAAGTCCTTAAAGCTGGTTTTAAGTTTCTGAAAACAGGCTGTGAGCATTTCTCTGTGACTGAGACCTTTGATACTTTCACTGCATTAACATAGAACCTAGACCTGCTTTATAATCAAAGACCACAGGGAGGTCTACCCTCTGATGATATGGGACCTTTAAACACTGACTGAAGGCGGTGACTGCTTTGTTGTGACATCACAGAGTTCCATCTATCCTGACAGCTCATTATAAGACTCAGTTTCTAAACACAGGCTGTGAGCATTTCTCTGTGGACTGACGCCATTAAATAAATTTCACAGTATTGACACAGAACCTAGACCTGCTTTATAACCAAAGACCACATGGAGGTCCACCTTTAGACAGTACGGACCTTTAAAGTCAGTGATGGATGCTCATATACTGAAAGGTCCAGTCGCTGAAACAAAGCGAACCGATGCCTCAAAATAGCCCATGCTCCTTGAGATTTTACAGAAGCAGAATAATTTAAAAATACTTTACAAAAAGTTTCCTTAAAGCTCCGTTAACTCCAGCCTTTAACGGCGAGCAGGGCCGTGGTGAACGGACCAGCATTAGCGTTACCTTCGGTCCGCGGTAACCAAAGCTAAGGGGACATTAAAGCGCTAAGACTGTCAACAGTACCTGGCCTTAGCTCTCATCCGTTTACCGGCTTCACAGCGGGGGTTAAACCGACACCGACACCTGGCAGACCGGCTGAGACAAAGCAGCCCCGCTCCCTGTTCACGGACAGGACAGGGGACAAAAAGTAGTGTAGCTTCTCGGCTACGTTAGCTAGCCGGGCTACTGTTTGGGACGTTACCTAACGATGGGGGCAAAAAAAAAAAATAATAATAATAATAAAAATGAAAAATTTTAAATAAATCCACCGCAAACGGGAGAAGCTCCAAAAGCTAAACAAGTTAACGTCAATTCATTGTGAACCGGTTTAAGCTCCCAGAGACATCCACTGTAGCTAGCTAACTAGCCTAATTGGCTCAAGTCTCAGCCTCATTTTTTTTTTTTTTTTTTTTTTTTTTTGTGGTTAAAGCAGATCCCGGATCACACAGGGATCCACTGAAAAGGATCCGCTCCCCCCCTCCTCCTCCTCCTCCTCCTCCCCGTCTGTCTGCCCGCCTCGACCCCGCCGTCCCTCCCCGGCCGAGCAGGCGCTGATCACGGGGAGAAATACTCACTGTTCTGCGGTCACAGCACACGGAGCTCCGCTGGCGTCTCGTTAGTGGGCGCAGCTCGGCTCGCAGGGAACAGCAGCCGCAGACTGGCTCCCAGCAAACAGATCAGAGAGCTGGCTGCTCCCAGGTCCAGCTCCGAGGCTGTTACAGGAGCAGGAGGGCGGTCAAACTGCGACCCCTGCCGGCCGACAAGTACGACCACGGCCGATCTGCCGCATCATTGTGGGTGTGGGTATTAGTGTGGAGGTGTTTGCACACATAACTGTATTTGCAAATTAATGTTTGTGCCTAAACTTGTGGATTTGTGCATGCATCTGACTGAGTGCTGAGCTTTTACTGTGGATAAGAAGCCTGTACTCCGCACATTAATGTGCAAAAACCTATCTATACCTGTCTATAATGCCAGAGCAAGATGCATTGCTTTTATTTATTTTATTTATAAATATATATCAATTGATGCTTGAAGATGTTGAAACACTCAGCTGAGGCCTCTCAATGGGGTTCCAGTTCCAGTAGAACCACCCTGGTTCCCCAACACCTGGTGCCTGTTGACCTGGGCAACATGAGAGCAGGTGGGCAGGTAACATTATGGGTCTTGACCTTGGCCCCACACTGGCCACACTGGCCCCCAATCTCCTGTACCGAGGTCGGTGATGTTACCCACTATCCAGCTGCTATAGTAGAAGAACATGAGAGGCTGGGGAAATATCAAGGGCTGAAAGAAGAGCTAGAAAAGAAAGCTGTGACCCCTAAACTGGGAGAGCAGCAGATTCGAGGAACAACATCCAAGATCTCTGTCCAGAAGGGAGCAGTCCAAGGAACAGCTAAGATACTGCACAGAACCCTCAAGCTCCCAGGCCTCTGGGAGAGAACCCAAGCTTGACAAGGGAAAACACAGAGGAGGCCACCCAGAGGGGCAATAAAGACATTCATTTCAATTCAGTGCAATTACTGTAGAAAGAAGTCTGAAAATATATGCACGTATGCAAAAAAAACGGATGCAAACTGAAGAGCTGGAGAAACAGATCATCCTTCATTCCCACCCCTGCACACCTCTCACTTCTCTGTTATTTGATGGATGACTTTTGCTGCTCATGCTGCAAGATGTGCAGCCTACAGTTCATACAGTTCCTCCGGGTGGCAAGTACAAAGCAGATGGTTCTGGGAAAATAAGCAACCAACATGTGGATGTCATGAATGTCAAGTGTCCCACCTTCCATGAGTGTGAACATCACTTCAGCTCCCAGCAAGACATCTACGCAGCACAATGTATAAATGTATATGTATGTATATGTGTAAATAAAATCTTTAATGCATCACAAATCTTTGTGTGTCACTTTGGCTAATATACTTTTTAGATAGTACATTGTAGTAGAAAAATAAATACAAGCTATTCCTTTGTGTTACAGCTCAGTCTTCATGGATCACAAAATATAAATAAGTGATGTTTAGTTAGAACACTAATAATAATTTGAAGGTAAACCTTGGTTTCTTGTGTAAATGTGGAATAAACATGCTCAAATCATTTTTCTTTACTTTTCAGTCTTTACCTCCAGGTGGCAGCAAAGACTCTTGTTTATGCCTCATCGTTGTCCGCCAGTGTTCTTCCAAAAATGCAAGGTGCACGATTTAACAGGGAATGATAGAGGACTTCTACCAGTAATCTATCAACATCCACTTTGAGTTCCCCAGCAGCCCTGTTTCTCCTGCCTCAGCCCCATCGTCTCCCTTCAACCTTGAAATACTTTTAAATCCACCATTGAGTTTCAGCATCTGCTCCTTGGTCCAGATATTGAAAACAAAACATACACAGCCAAACACCTGTTCTGACTAATTTTATTCCAAACAGTGAAGAGGCCATTGTTTTACACAACAAGGTACTAATAGTTCAAATCTCAGTAATAAATCCATCACTGGGCAAGTTGATTTGCTTCATTCAGTCTGAAGGTCAGTGAATTAAGGAGTAATTATAGGTTTTACTACTTGTGTTTTTCCACTGCAGTGACTTTTTCTCCACATCACAAACCGCAGACGAGTGAATCCAACCAGATCATATTATAAAAATGAGAATGAGATAACTTGTAGCATGAATACACAGGAGCTAAATGTGTGATATTCAGTAAATACGCAAAGTAACTAATTAGCATGAAATCATGAATAAATGCAATAACTGGTTCTGTGTTGATTGTGGATAAGATGTCAGGATCTGCTGCAGATCCTGGATCACTACACTATCACAGAGGTCAGAGTGATGTCACCGCCAATCTCCAGGGTGTTGATTTGCTGGAGGTTAGTGAAACGGTGCTTGTAGGTGTGGGTCTGCATCCCATTGGCCACAATCCTGAAGGAGTGGCCCTCACAGCAGATGGTCAACTGAAAGACACAAGCACAGTCAGAGATCTTTTGGTTTAACTCAGTGATTAGAGACACAACAACTTGCACAAACTCCTTTTTGAACATGATGTGGGCTGATTATCAGGGATACTCCATCTCCCTCTGGTCATTGTGAACAGTCAGTGATGTGTTTACCGTGAAGGGCTGTCCCTGGCGGAAGGGCATCCCTCCACCACGCTCCTCGGAGCCCCACTGTTCCCACTGCTTCGTGTTTCGAACCACAGTGTTCTCACTGAAGCGTGGGTTGTAATGCAGCGCGATGCCAGACTGATAGCAAAGATTCACGTGGAACCTGTGAGGAAACACAGAGAAAAACTTGAGCACAACATCGTACTGGACCTTTAAGTTTTTAAAGGTCCCATAAGGCAAATGTCTATGTGGTCTTTGATTATAAAGCAGGTCTAGGTTCTATAGTAATACTATATATTATAGTATATAGTAATACTACAAAAGTATCAAAGGTCTCAGTCCACAGAGAAATGCTCACAGCCTGTTTTCAGAAACTGAGCCTGAAAACCAGCCTGGAGAGGCTCAGATCCTCTCCTCTGATTGGCTGACTGACCTGTTGTTCCTAGAGCTCAGAGCTCAGCCTGAGAGAGGAGATGTAAAATTACACTGAGATGGTTTTTGGATCTTAAAAACACAAATAAATCTTCTGATGGAGATCAACACTTCAGATAAAATGCCTGGGGTGTTTAAAATATGGACCTTTAATATAATATGTGATAATGCGAAGACCAATTTTACAAATAATAGACAATTTGTTCTGTAATATATAAGATTTTATGTCATCTCAGATAGTGAATAATTTTCTGACAACAATAGCAAATGATGTGCAAAAAAGTAAATGTTTTTAAAGTCGACCCAAACTACACAATATTCAGTGAGAACATGTCGACCTTGATATTGATTTTATTGATTCTATTTGTCTCTTGTGAATCCCATAATCTTATTGAAGGGCCATCTGTAATTAGTGGAGTGGCCCTTTAAAAAGCTTCCCCAGCCTGGGGCCCATATTTGATGTTTTTGGATGGTTTAGTAGTTTGGGAACTTGAACTATGGTGATTTATAAAACTGTTTAAATAAAAGCTTTCCTCTGAATCTGGACATTTCAACATTCAGTTCAACAACAGTCATTTCCTGATTCGAGAACAATCCCTTCCATGGAAAAACAAAAACCAGTTCACACACTGAGGGTCGCTCAGTCATGCATGCAACAGTGAAATCTACTCAGATTTATGCAAAATACAGACCATCAACATGTCAGACAATCCTTAGCCCATGTTGCTGGAGCCCCTTAAAAGGGTGGTTTATACATTTCATTTGCCTTCTTGATTTCCTCATCATTCCATCCTCATAGTTTTGCTGTTTCATGCATCATGTCACCAGATGTTTGTACCTTTTCAGTGAGAAAATGTTCGAAGGAAATGTTAACACTATTTCACAGTTTTCCACTGTGAGCCTCGGTGCTGACAAACACTGCTCCTTGGTTTATTTGCAGTCATGATAAAAGAAACAGGAGTAGATTACACAGCCCTCAGCTTTCACTCTTTTTTTTCTGCTGTTGAAATGTATAATTAAGTGAGCTTAAGAGTGTTAAACTGATTCAGATTTCATGTAGGTTTAATGTCATTAACATAATAATTATTATAATTAAGGTCTAATGGATGTGAGTTTATGTTTATATGCAATAAATCAGAGTCTCTGTCTGATAGAATGACAAACTAGTTAAATTATAAGTAGGAAACTGTAACTGTCAGGATTTTAGTGTCTGCTTGTTAGTTATTTAATGAATGGAGTTAAATGAACAAACAAAAATCAACTTAACAAAGTGAGTCCTGAAACAATAACGATGAATCACCTTCCTGATTCCACTTGCTTTGTTCCGTTCAGAATATTTGTAGGCGATAAAGCCACTGTGTTCAGTAGTTCCTCTCTTTGTTGTTCTGTACTTGACACACCAGTTTTAATGGTGGACTTGATTCATTTCAGTTCGAGGATTCAGAGCTAATTGCAGATTTGTAGGTTCACATTATAAACTGTCTATAAAAGTGGACATATACTCTGGAGCTTAAACTTGTAGTCTATCTACTGACCATCAGGGGGCGACTCCACTGGTTGTTAAAGAAGTCAGATTGTATTGAAGTCTATGGGAAAATGTCCCTACTTCTCCCTCAGTAAACGTTTTCCTAATGAGTTTATGGTCTCAGTCTCTAGTTTCAAGTCTTCAATACAACATGATGTTCATTTTTTAAATGATGGTCCATTTAGAGGAAAATAGACCAGAAAGCAGGGGACGACTTAGGGGGCGGGGTTACTGTGTGATTGACAGACTGTAAAATCCAGCAGTAAGTGATAATGAAGTCAGACCTTGTGGCACAGGGCTGAACAGTCCCCTGAATAGTGATGGTCCTGCCTGGTGAGAGTCCACCACTGATGATGCTCGTGTATGGTACAGCCTGTACAGAGATGGGATATGGGTTCATGATTTATGAATTAATTACAGAAATACACAATAAGTATGGTTCATTTTTGAGTATGTTGTCTATGGACACTTGTCTCCTGCAATGCAATACATGAAAGTTAGTGAGACAGTGCTAGAAATATTAACAACAGATGGAACCAACTTAACTTCAAAATACTAGAAGTGAGTGAAAAATATGTTTAGATTTATATTTTTCTTGCAATTTCTGTGACCTGAGCTTTTAACTCAACAAAAAAAAAAAATGGTTAGTTCCCTAAGAGAAGTTCCATCAAAGTGCAACCCCACCCACAAAAATACTTACAATCATTGCAGAAGGAAATCCAGGCTGTGGAAATGCTTGACAAGGGAAAGCAGCCTGGGCGGGAAAGGCTACTTGTGGAGGAAACACAGGCTGAGCAGGAAATGCTGGCTGTTCAGGGAAAAAATAGAAGAACACCACTTTAATCTCATTCATCTTTCTGTATTGCTCTCCCAACATGTTGATTTATTTATGAGGTTTGGGATTGATAACGACAGCATTGACAAAAAGTACATGGCAATGGCGAGGCAATTTTATTTATATAGCCCATTTTAACAGTTTGTCTCAAAGGGCATGAAACATGAAATTGACAATTGACAGTTGACGCCTTTATGTTTTTTAATTCATGACATCCTCACCACAGGGCTCTGGAAGGCAATGGAGGAAACTTCTACTTTCCCGGCTACTGAGATGGTGTCCACTTGGTGAAAGGAAATACGATGGCTGTAATTCATGAAGTGACAGCCATTGACATTCACCTGGAACAAGCAAATATGAAATTATATTTTTGTTTCATTTCTTTTAAATGTGAATTTAATGATTCTCCAGTCACTATTCTCTGACTGCTCCTCACTCTGCTAGGAACAAACCTTCCTATGATTGATTGAGGGTAAAACAGCCAATAAAGAAATGAAAAAGTCCACTGAGAGGACTACTACTTGTTGTAGTTCTGGAAAAGAAGCCTCTGGGACACTAAACACCATGTTCGAGCATTGGGTGCTTGTACACCTTAGGTCAAAGACCGATGACTGACTTTGTGGTTTTATCATCAGACAGTGGGACACACTAGTGAACAGCCCTAGTAGACCAAAACATGCAGTGAGGGTGAGCTGGAAATGTCCAGCTGAGCCAGTGTCTGTGAGAGCTGTGAGCCAAAGTTGGTAGAAAGGAGACTCAGATTATCAAACCTCTGATACAGGAGAGGCAATTTGGGTTTTCTTCTGGTGTGGGAACACTGGACCAGCTCTTCACCCTTGCAAAGAGAAGCCTTATGATTGTATGACTGCATCACTCGGGAGTCTCCAGGTACAGTGGGAGTATGGAGGAAAAGCCGCTCAGTCCTTAAACTAACCCTTGAGTGAGAGACAGATTGACAGCAGCGTTCATATTTTTGGCAGGAAGTCAAACACATTGACCTCCCTCAAGGTTGCTCTTTATAACAAATTCCACTAGTGATTGTTATGGACAGGAGGACAGGATTTCTGGTCACAGCTGGAAGGACAAGAGTGTCTGGGATAAGAGCTTTAGTGCTTCCCTGCTCTTTACATGCAGCATGTACTGGGGCCGTAAAATGAGGAAGGGTCAGCACCTCCCAGTCTGAGGCCATGGTTCTCTGACAGAAAACAGTGTCTTGTTAGTAGGTTGCCCTGGGCATTAGATTGATTATCAGATTGTTCATGACCATTGTGATGAACAGGTTGCTGAGCTAGAAGGCAAAGCCTTAGAGATGGGGTATAGAGGAAGCTTAGAGTAGAGTAACTACTCCTTCACATGGAATGAAGCCAGATATTTAAGGCATTTGATAACGGTGCCTTCTTGGCACCTTCCATTAATGGGTCTCCAGGAACCTCCCATGGGTGGATCCAGAACAAACTAGAGACTGGAAAACAAAGGGACATCTACCTTGCTTAGACTGCTGCCACTGTGACCTCACTCCAGATAAGAAGAAGAATTTGCATGGATGGACAGAATTATGTGTAGGCAAAAGAAGATGTCTACTCTCAAATGACCCTCAAATTTAATTCCAAAAGAAACAGGATTGTAGTAAATAGAACTGAATTTCTAGAATTGTTAACTTCTGTCAGATTGTCAACAGTTGTGTCCCCACAGACCTGGAAGAAATCACGGAAGACCGTGATGAGCAAGCTGAAGCTCGAGCCAGCAGGTAATGGAGAGTTGTATTTCCTCTCCTCAGCGCCCCAGGTGCCGTGCTGGAAGGTGTTTGCAACCACATAAGCTGGTTGACTGTCATACCGCGGGTTAAAATGGAAAGCAATGTCCGCATTGGTCCTGGAACCACACTGTAAATTCACATGCAACCTGGAGAAAAACAGTCATTCAATCATTTAGTCCTGTCAGAAGTAATTTAATGGTGAAGAGGATACTGACATTTTACATTTTAATATTACAATTGTGTAAAATGGCCAAAACGTTTTTTTGTTTTGAGTTTTTCCTCAGTCGATGTGAGGCTCTAAGGGCAGAGCATGTTGTTATGATGCTGTGTAAAGAACTTTAAGACAGTATAGCCCATTTTGTAAAAATGAAACTGCTTTGTCTTGCCTTGCCTAACGGATTTGCAAATGTTTTTGAGGAAGTGCTTTGGTAAAAAAAAGTTAGTTTGTCACTAATTATTTAATTTACAAGAAAATGAAACATGATACTTTCAATATGTCTTAATGGACTAAAATCACAAAATCACAGTGGTCACAGTTTAATAGGAGTTATTCTCAAGAGTCAATGTGGATGTTACTGTAATCCAAAGGGAGATGATGATAACAGTAAGAGTTGAGTAATGAACGTGTACATGAGATAATTTCACCAGGTTAAGAAAAACAAAAACACAACATTTCACGAAATACATGAAAAGAAAAATCAAACCAAATATTTTTCTTCCTTCTTAGACACTAAGAGCTGAGAAATAGATTAGAGATGTGGCGAAGGAGCCGTCTGACCTGTCTGCTGCAGGCAGGACTCGACCACTGATGCTGATGGCCTTCCCCTCCTGCAGACCACCATGGATGGACCCAGTGAAGGGGATTCTCTACAAACCACAGGACCCCACATGTTAACAGCTGCTACTCGGTGGTTTCAATGATCAGTGGTCTGGAGAAAATGAATCCAGCTGGTGTGCTGCCGTCTGGGTGGCGCTGTTGAGTTTTTTTTCCTTTTTTCCTTTTTTAATTTTAATTCCTTGATATTACAAATAACCAATAAAATTGATTTTCTATAATAAAATGTGTAATTGCGATGCAAATAAGATGCTTGTGCTTGAGCTCCACTGTATTCACATTATTTTCAGCCAACCACCAGAAAACAGTGAAGCCAAAATGACAAATGGTCTCAAGTTACAGCTTCTGCATATTTTTCTGCATATGTCTCAAGGAGACATTTCTAACAGCTACAGTCAAATTCAGACACAGGAGGCAGAAGCTTTATCTTGTAGATGGTTCATACAGCTCGATTATAAGATTAAACATGTAGACGAGGACAGTAACTGTAGTTTATGGACATGAGCTAGAGCCAAACCCAAGAGCAAAGCCTGATCACTCACACAGGAGTCTTAAAATTTTTCTTCAGCTGCATAATTTCGCTGACCGGAGCAGAAAACTTTAAATTTCGAGAATTTCCAACCGAGTTCGGCGGCAGCTCATGAGTAACGGTACCAGGCAGCGAAGACTCGAGCTCAGCTCTCCCCACCCTCCGGCCAACGAGCATCACATCGTTTTTCAGGAAAATAAAGATCATTAAAAAAAATACATAAGTTTGAATAACTTACTGGGTTATAAAAAGGCGACTGGGGAAAGGCCATTGTTGTGAAATTGCTTTGTGCAGGTTTGCTGAGCTGCAGGAAGTGGTTCTCTGGAGCCTGGTGCAAATTTGGAGACTTTTGTCCGAAGTTACGCCTTTATCCGACAAATAGGTTTCGATTTCTCGGCGGGGGGTGGTGTTCTGTCCAAAGACTGATCAGCACAGCCGAAGTGATATGGGAAGTACAGCTTTCCAGCCACAGGACTGTAGCAACTGGGTCAAAGTAATTAAAGAGTCTTGTCTTATTCTGAGGAAGCATTTTAACAGGTTGCACAAGATAAGGCTTCGTTTGAAGGACTCAGACTCAGTCCACAGTTAAATCAGCCCCAGATCAGTTTTATCTGAAAACTCAAGGACTTACTGTCCTTTGCATCTCAACTCATTCAGGTGGAAGAAGTTGTGACCCTTTAATCGTGTTTTTACTTCTTGCATTAAAAGTTTTGCACATTTATAACTAAACAGATGTTGATAATCTTCTATTACAACTTTTATTTATCAATTCCTTAAAGCTCCCATATTTAACTCCTCTCTCTGAGCTGTAGTAAAAACAGGTCAGTCGGCCAATCAGAGGAGAGGATCTGAGCCTCTCCTCTGATTGGCCGACTGTTTTCTGAGTAATTGAAGAAAAACAGAATATTTCAGGTAAGCGCCAAATACTGTGGAGTTGGATGGTGGGTCTAGGTGAGTGGGGCTTGGGGGGGTTGGCTGCTTTGATGTGACATCACAAAGTCCCAGAAGTCCTGACGGCTGGTTTTAAGGCTCAGTCTCTGAAAACAGGCTGTGAACATTTCTCTGTGGACTGAGATCTTTGATACTTTCACTGTATTAATATAGAACCTAGACCTGCTTTATATTCAAAGACCACATGGATCTGACTTTATGAAACAATATGGGACCTTTAAACTGTAATATTGTTCTTCCCTCATTGGGCTGTTGGACTAAAAACTACAGAGAAAGACTATACATAGATATTCATTTACCACAGAGATAGAAGGAATGGATGGAGGTCAGTATTGACCAGTTATCACGTGCCACCAAAAAGTCAAAGAAAGTTAATATTTAAACCAACTTCACAACACAGTGGATCACATCAAGTCAGAGTCTTTCTTCCTGTTAAGTTTCTTTCCCCTCATAACAACAGATACAGAGAAAATGAGTTTATGAGTTTAAACATGAGTTTAGACAATTAGCAAAAGAAACTCAGACTGAGTGCAGCACATGCACATTTTACTCTGTGGTAACCTTCCAAAGAAACTGCAGATTTGAAGCACTGTCCCTCCTACACGCTCCCTTTACTGAAATCCGGGAATTATTTATCCAATAAACTGGAAGAAAAAAAAAAGTCACGTCTTAAAGGCACATACACATGAACAAAGTGAAACTCAAATTGTTCTTACACCCACACACACTTCTAAGTGTGATATAGGCTTGATTATAAATCCAAAGGCAGTTTAGAGCAGATTTGGATCATTTGCTTTTATGGACTTGCAAATTCAAATAAAGCCACGTCTGTTTGAATTCCAGTAGATTTTACTTAAGGTATTCAGACCTTTTGTAGGATAACAGAAAAGGTTACAGGAGGTCGTCTTGGAATAGGATGAAATAAGAGAGCAAGAAAAAAAACACAAACACAACTTTGTGTCTTTTTTTTGGCTTGATCGTAGATTGTAGAAGAAAAGGTCAAAGGTCACCAGTGTCATTTAATATCATCCTTTGGGGACCATGGATATTCACACTGCATTTTAAGGCCGCTGTTGAAATATTTATTGAGATCATTTATTGAGAACTGGACACTTTACTGGACAAGGCCACCACAAACTGCTTTAGTGCTTGATTTTTATTTGATTCACTTATTTTATTTCAATCATCCTGTTGATGGTATTTTATATTATTTTCATCTGTTCTCTTTTGTTTGTTTTTGTTTGTTTTCTCTTTTTTTCCCCTGTTAAAAGCGTTTTTTTGTTTTGAGTTTTTCCTCAGTCGATGTGAGGGTCTAAGGGCAGAGGATGTTGTATGAAAAGAGTTTGATTAACTTTCCACCACCCACAGTTTGATTTCTTTTTTCAAGTTCAGCAGCATCACGTTTACCGTCCCTGATGCTTGTTAGCGACCAGCCTTTTTAAAGTTTAAAAATATAGACTGGGTTGTTTTCTGATGTGTTTTATAACATCAGATACAGCTTGTGTTCACCACTGATCTGGTCATATAACCAAAAAACCAAGAGAATTCAGGAGGAGGAAACAGGACACGCTTAAAAGAAATGAATCTCATTGCTGCAGAGATTCATGCCACAACTTCCCAATACTGATACTGATGCTGATGTTTTCTGATTATTCATGGAGTCATGAACTTTAATGGGAACAAAAAAATCAGTTACGCTTCTGTAGCTTCTATTTCAGGGGATGTCGAATTACTCACCTTTTGTACTGAGAATCAATTTATAGAATGAAAAAGCAGAAGTTATAACTGCTCTTTGTAAGATTAAAGGATATATTGTGGGATGAGTCTTTTTTTCATGTATTTTGCATTCATCTAATAGTTAACTTAGAAAAATGTTTAAATGCAAGACTTGTGAGAGTTGTTTTTTTACAGTGTCTGACATGAGGTTTGTCCTCAGTCATGTTTCCATGTCAGTTGACCAGGAAATAAAAGTTGAGTTTTATTACAGAAGTTGATAAACAACAAGTCGCGTGCTTCACTCGAGTGGATTGACTGGTCACATCGACCTGACTGTGTCCTGACTGCAGATAAGACGCAGTGGCTGTCGCCTGTGGCTGACTGTGTGTCAATGCTGGTCAGTGGTCAGTGAAAGAGTCAAGCGTTCAACCCTAACCCCAACCAAAATAAACTCTACGGCCGGTTTTCAAAGTGCAGTTGTGTAAAATGGAACCAGTGGTCATGACCCCATAAAAGCTTATCATAAGTCAGTTCTTTCTATTTTAAATATTTGTGGTGTGTGACCACATTGCTCCTTTCTGTTCCTCTTTAATTTCCCCTTCCATTGTTTCACACTGCACAACAGACAGTATATGATATACTGTATATTCATGTTTCAGTGGTTAAACCTACAGAATATCTCACTTAAGAAGTGTTGCCAGAGAGAGGAGATGTAAAACTACACTGAGATGGTTTTTGATTCTTAAAACTACAAATACATCTTCTTGGATATGGATATCAATCTTTCAAAACAAAACACTGGAGAAGTTAAAATATGGGCCCTTTAATCCTGGTCTTGATTTAAAATGAACTCGATGTAGTCTTGGTCCTGACTTTAATGGAGGCAGTCTTTAGGCATTGGACATTATAATATTACATCCACATGGACCCATTCTGCCACAAAAAGGAAAACACTGAGTTTTTCAAAATCAGTTTTAATGTCTAAAAGTTGTTCAGACCAGAAGTATCAATAAATCCTGTACAAAAATACTCTAGATTAAACAGATCAACCCCCCCAAAAAAAGAAAGCAAAGAAAAAAGAAAAAAAACACCAATCAACCGACAGTCAGTTTACACAGTGTCTAAAAATCTATACACAAATATCAACAAAGTACCAAGTAAAATGAAAACTTGTACAAACATGAGCCCTGTATATTAAATACAAACTCCAGCACTTTATATACATATATGCATTAGGTCATTATTTGATCACGTTTGATTAACATTCAGACAATTACAGTGAGTGTATATTGTACTCCACGTCCTGTTCATCAGAAGGATGTAGCTAAACAGGAAAGAAACTGCAGTGACAATACCACAATGTTATTTTAACAATTGTCAAAAACTTTCTCTGTGTTGTCGCACAGTTTGGTAAGACTGAACCAAGAGACTTGTGGCTCTCATTAAATCTGAGTGAAGGAGGAATCACTCAGTGGTGATCCAGCTGATCCATTAATGGCGTCTGAGTGACTCAAACAAGGTGTTGTACAGCTACGCAGAACCAAAGCTGCCCCAAATTCAGTCATTCAGAAGCAGCTGTTCATAAATGCCTGAGTTTGAATGTTTCACACTGCAGCAAGTCAAGTATTATTGCAGTACAGAGTAAGGCAGTGTCTCAGCAGCTTGTAAGAGGTCACCTGATATGTTGCTATTAATCATTTGCTTCTACCATGGAGATAAAAATACAGTAAAATGTTAAAACTGTATATAACATTAAAATAATATGTCTTTTGAGTTATCGCTCCTTGTAGATGCTGGTTTTTGTTTGTCCAGGTTTAAAGATATGTCTCTGAGATGCACCACGATAAAATGGAGGTGAATGGTATTTTCTTTGGTTCTACTCACACTCAACATTACGTTACTCATTATTATTAAAGTGTGTTGGCATGTTAACATTTGCTGATTAGCACTAAACTATAGACTATACATAAAAAGTGGACGTAAAAATTAAGCTAATGTTGAGGAGCCTTAAACCTTCATTCTCTCTAATGACCATCAGGGGGCGACTCCACTGGTTGTTAAAGAAGTCAGATTGTATTGAAGTCTATGGGAAAATGTCCCTACTTCTCCTTGATTTATTAGCTCAGTAAACGTTTTCCTAATGAGTTTATGGTCTCAGTCTCTAGTTTCAAGTCTTCAATGCAACATGATGTTCATTTTTTAAATGATGGTCCATTTAGAGGAAAATAGACCATAAAGCAGGGGATGGATTGGGGGCGTGGCTACGGTGTGATTGACAGGCTGTGCCACCCAATCAGGACAGAGTACAGAGAGGGTCGGCTCCACCCCTCACTCCTCCTCAGCTCCAACTTCTCCTCCAAATGTGTTTTTTCGGGTTTCAAATAATCTAGATGGCCAACGACGGGCTTTGTGGTGGAGCGTTGCAGCTGAGGCTGATGGTAGTGCCATAATTTCTGGTCATAAGCCAAAATATTGGTGAATTTTTGATTTAATGCTTAGATGAAAATTCAGAGGATTATCAAAGTTATTACAGTGAATCCTCTGGGGACTGTGAACATCTGTGTAAAACTTGGACATCCATCCTGTAGTTGATGTTAATATGGACCAAACAGGCAGAGCGTTGCTACCTTGAGACGCGCTACTAGTGTTCTTAGTGTTGTTTCCTGTCCAGGATGTGTTTTGTGTATTAGCCTAACTTTTAAAGAAATTTGCTAAATTTATAAATGATTTCACTCGCTGTTATTTGGAGTTCAGGCAGAAATCAGTATCTGAAAACCTGGAATAATAAAAACCATTTTCCATGGAGAGATATCTATGAAAAATTGCAAGAAGCTTTAGTTTTTTCCAGCAGTGAAAACAAGCCCAGAGAGAATAAATTAAAAAAAAAATGTGTCTAATTTTTTACAATTTTGAAATTAATAAAAATCCCAAATTTTAACTTTTTACTTGCCCTTGTTTTTTGGTTGGGGGTGGGGGAGTATATTTATTTTGAAGAAAAAAAATATTATTTTACCTGTTCAGTAATTTGCAAAAACAATAATATCTGAAACCAACAGCTTCCAGCAATGAGGACCAAACAGGGAAAAGACACTTAGAACAAAGCCTGTTCTCTGCAGCAATGTGTAATTATTCAATATCCACGTCACTTTGTCTTGTTACATCACAAAGCTCTCTTGTCATTTCACAAGTTATTTGTTTTGATGAAATAAGTGTCATTACAGGATGGAAACGCTGCTGCAGAAAAAGGCTCCTCTCTCTAATATGGCCAGTATTGCTGCTGCAGAGCAGTTTGCTGCTGCAGAGCATGTACAAATACAGCAGCTTCTCAGCTGCTGTATTTGTACATGTAAGGACAGTGTGCGTGAAGGCCCTGATGGCAATGATCTCTCAGACAGTGATGATGATCCCACGACCTTCACCAGCAGAAGAACGGAGCGAAGAGGCAGAAATCAGGAGCGTTGGAAAAGAAGTGAGCACGTAAGCAGATGGAGGGAAACGGCGGCAGTGACAGAGGGGGAAATTGGAGGATCCGAGTGAGACCACAAAGATCAGGCATCACAGGAAGTGAAGTGGATCAGGTGAAACCCGGTGGAGAGGAAGTGATAGAAAAGAAGAAAGAAATTAATCTCAGAAACACAAGATGAGACAAAGTGTTGACTGACAGACTGTGAGAAACACTATGAAACAAGTCTGAAGGGAGGATAAAGGAAGTAGAGAGAGCAGCAACTAAAATGGTACAAAATCTCAGCAGGACAGCTTCATATCATTCACATTTCTTTAAAAAATCTTATTTACAGCATCTCCATTGATGTGATTGTGCCTTGGTTCCTTTAAGCTCACACTCATTTCTGCCTTCATGCTTTTAAGACAGGAGAATGTAGATTCTGACAGAATATGAAATGGTGCAGTCACTTTTTTATTGTTGCGTGCGGGAACATCCCGGGTCATGAGAGTCTTTCTATGATACGTACTCGGTTGTCTTCCAGAAGTGTCCGGGATGAGACAGTCTGCGGTTCAGTTTGGGAAGTCTCTCCAGCATTCCTGCCAGCTGGGTGAAAGTCGGCCTGTCGTCTGCCTCTGTGGACCAGCAGGCCGACAGGATCTCCTGCAGGGATGGAAGGAAGAGGGTTAATGCATGACAAGGGGCGAGTTGACTTGTTCCCAGGCCCCGCCCCCTTTTCTGATGACCAAATTAGGATTTTAGGAGGTTGGATGGCTCCAACGAGAAAAAAATAATAATAAAAAGTATCAGCCCACAGTGATGTCATCCATCGGACCGTGAGTTCCTTAAATCCTCCACTTTGTAATTTATCCGTCGGCCATCTTGGTTTTTTGAAACCAGAAGAAACCATATTAGGAGGAGAAGGTGGAGCTGAGGAGGAGTGAGGGGTGGAGCTGACCTGCTCTGTTCTCTATCCTGATTGGGTAGTATAGTCTGTCAATCAGGGTGTAGCCACGCCCCCTAATTCATCCCCTGCTTTCTGGTCTATTTTCCTCTAAATGGACCATCATTTAAAAAATGAACATCATGTTGTATTGAAGACTTGAAACTAGAGACTGAGACCATAAACTCATTAGGAAAACATTTACTGAGCTAATAAATCAAGGGAGAAGTAGGGACATTTTCCCATAGACTTCAATACAATCTGACTTCTTTAACAACCGGTGGAGTCGCCCCCTTGGCTTCATTTTACAGACCCAGAACCTTCGTCCACTTTTATTTACAGTCTATGTTAATACACATATCCAGGTTTAATCCCTTAGTGGCTGTTACCATCGTCATGTTCTTATCTATGTGACCTGGACCCACCGTAACCTCTTTGCCCAGGTTGGCGTCAGCCAGGACCCTCTTGGTGCCCTCGCCGCTGCCCACCAGCCAGATTTTAGCCTCCACAGGTTGGTTGGTGATTGGCCAGTGTCCGACCTGCAGCTCATACCAGACTGTCCTGAAAATGACACAAAAAAAATAAATAAATCACATGAAATATGTTTGTACGTTACGAAAGCAGGTCCGGCTGTTACAGAAAACTGACTGGTGCATTAGCATTAGCTTTTCAACAAACACAAGACTTAAACACTTTTCAACTCGAGCTTTGAATTTAAACTATAACATTAGTGGTTAACAGCGATCATCAATCAATACCCAAAAGCGTAAACATCAGCAGCTTTGGAAAAAGGCAGCTGGTCCTCGTCAACCTCTGGGCTCATCTTCTGAACGATCTCTGGAGCCAGGTAGTAGATCCAGCCCTGCGGTATCCGCAACACATTCTTTCTTCTGAACACACACACACACAGGAGTGATTAACTGACAAAAGCCGGAAGTACAGATGTGTCGTTTCGAGTGGTCCTTGATTCCTTTCCTACCTGCCTTCCTGCACCACCCCTGACATCCCGAACAGGCCGAAGTCTGTGATCACCACCTTGTTCGTGTCATAGAAGACATTCTTGGACTTCAGGTCCTTGTGAATGATGCCTTTGGCGTGAAGATAACCCATCCCCTGTGATCAAGAGTGGATGATGATGCTGAGGCAGGAGCTTTCTATTAATATGATTTAGTGTACGTGGCTGTGTGTGTGTGTGTGTGTGTGTGTGTGTGTGTGTGCCTGTGTCTGTGTATAAGTGTGTGTCTGTGTGTGTGTGTGTGTGTGTGTGTGTGTGGTTAAAGTTGAGCAACTGTCAGGATTACTGTTACCGTTCCCAGGAAATTAGTACAGGTCTATGTAATTACATCATTTCCCCAAATGTCACTAAAGTATGTGTGTGTGTGTGTGTGTGTGTGTGTGTGTGTGTGTGTGTGTGTGTGTGAGATTAAACCAAAGACTCCTGTTCCTTACAGAGTGGGGATATAGTGGCCGGCCTTTCAAAAAGCCGTTAGGGTTAAACTTGGTTTTATGTTAACATGAAGCACAAATATGTGTGTATGTGAGAGAGAGGGTGGGGAGCAGGAAGTTTTAACTACACATAACATAATAAACATGATGATAAGGATCTTTCAAATTTAGTTACAACACTGTAACATGACAAACAGCCAGACACAGGATAAAGTTCATGTTGTGTTCAAAAACAAACAGGTCAGGACGGGAGCCACTGAAGTCAGAGATATAGTATTATTATGTAATAGTATACATATACTCGAATCAGCCATAACATTATGACCACCTGCCTAATATTGTGTAGGTCCTGACCCTGGAGGCCTGGACTCCTCTTGACCTCTGAAGCTGAGCTGTGGTATCTGGACCCAGACCTTAGCAGCAGATCCTTTAAGTCCTGAAGTTGTGAGGTGGAGCCTCCATGGATCAGACTTGTTGGTCCAGCTCATCCCACAGATGCTGGACTGGACTGAGATCTGGGGGATTTGGAGCCAAGTCAACACCTTGAACTGGTTGTTGTTCCTCAAAGCTCCTGAACCATTGTTGCAGTGACAGGGAGCATTGAATGAAGACCACCTTCTTCATGGCTCCACTGTCCAGTTCTGATGCTCCTGTGTCCACTGTAGGATCTTCTGGTGGTGGACAGGGGTCAGCATGGACACCCTGACCGGTCTGAGGCTACACAGCCCCAAACACAACAAACTGTGATGCTCTGTGTTCTGACAGCTTTCTATCAGAACCAGCATGAACTTCTTCATCAGTCTGAGCTCCAGTAGCTCTTCTGTTGGATCAGACCACAGGGTCCAGCCTTCACTCCCCACCACCATCACTGAGCCTTGACCCCTGACCCTGTCTGTGGTCCAGTGGTTCTCCCTCCTTGCTGCAGTGTTGGAGAAGCTCAGACCAGTCGTCTCATCACAGTTTGGTCAAAGTCAAAGTCGGGGGCCATGATAATCAGCTAATTAATGTTATTGACTTCACCTGTCAGTGTCATAATGTTATGGCTGATCAGTGTAGATGCCTTTAATAGCATCATAGATTAAAGTGGCAACTACTCTTTACAGTGTTTAACATCTCGACCTTGTGTGAACAAGAGTCCACTGATAACATTCATCTGTTTGTTGTGTGATTTATGATCTCATAGACCATCATATCACAGCAGCTGTAGTGTTGCTCACCTTTACAATCTCCTGTGCGATCTGTCTGGTTTTATTGATGTCCAGCATGTGACCTCTTTCTCTTACAACAGAGTACAGAGTCAAACCTTTACAGAAACTGCAGACACAAAAAGACACTGTTTATTAAAACCGAATGTCACATGGAGCGATAGATAAAAATCATTTGAAGATAGAAACAAAGACGTGTTTGAATCAGTGAGTCACGCAGCCGTACCTGGTGATGATGGCGAGGTGGGGCGGGGCCATGCAGGCGCCCATGAACAGGACGACATTCTCGTGCCTGGTCTGCCTGTAGTTCATCACCTCCTTCTTGAAGAGCTTCAGGTGATCCTGGTTGTTGCCGTCGATCTCCAGCAGGCGAATGGCCACCTCTCCGTGCCAGCGGCCCTTGTGCACCTTCCCCCAACGACCCTGCGCAGAGTCAGACGTGTCAGCCGTGTCAGACACCTGATACAGACTTTGTGTGTCTGTGTGACATTGTCTACACTCCACCTTGCCAATGAGCTCTCCCAGCTGCAGCTGCTCGTACGGGATGTCCCACTCCTGCAGGTACACGCTGGTCTGGCTGGCTTTACGGGAGATGTGGCCCTTCCAGCGGCCGGCGCCCCCGCGACGGCATATGGAGGAAGGCAGGTCCTCGAGTCCGTCCTCATCACACTCCTCAGCGGGAAAACTCTTCTTACTGCTGCACCGGTCAGCTGCTTCCTCATCCTCAGCTGGATAATCTTCCTCTGCCTCCTCCTCCTCCTCCTGGGAGTAAAATGTTTAATCAATGAGACACTTTGACAAAACTGTTCACTTTATATATATTTAGAAACATGTTTATTAAACACATAAAATAATAACGTGTCAGGATCAACTATCAGAATCTGTTTGTATATTTCTTTATTAAATACATTAAGTACATAAATATCATCCGTCAAACTGCTTCTTCTTCTTCTATAAATATTTAGTTGTGTAGCTAGTCTATTATATAATCAAAATATGCAGTTAAAATGGGAATGATTTGCTCATGGGCGAGGTCAAAACATGGGTATGGGCCACCTCTATAATCTCAATTGCCCCCCAAGTTCCCCCCCCATCACAGTCAGAATCTGACAGGTTGTTGGGTTTGTCAGTATTGATTGTGTACAAACTGAACTGTTGCTTCTAAACCAAATCAAACATATTACAGCTTTAATTAATGTCATATTATTCATATTATTCATATTCAATCTCATACACTCAACGTGAAGTCTGTGATTGATGAACATCTGAGACATGTGCAACAAAGCGAACAAACAACATGGTTTTTCACTTCCTGATTTGACTCACTGTGTGTGACTCTGTTCACTCACCCGAACTTTTTCTACAGCTGGATGTTGCGTGTCAGTGACGGACACCTGTGACCCACTGAGAGAAAAAACACAAAATCATTATAATCACAAACACTGAGGTCAAAAATAGTAGATTCTGACTAATACGTGATTCTGAGGTTAATGAACAGACAAGACAATATAAGTGAAACCTGATGAGTTTGACCTCAAATATCCAAACACTAATCTAATCTAATTAATGACAGAAATCATTGTGTTGACCTAGATTCACAGTTTGGGTTGGAAAAAGTGCATGAACCTCCAAAAGCCCAGTGCAACTTGGGCCCCTTGCAGATCAACATGAGCTCATCCTCCCACAGGTGGAGCAGGGTGGAGGGAGCATCAGGACCTGGGGCTTTGCTGCCTCTGGACCTGTAGTAGATCTACTGGAGGAATTAAATCCACCTTCAGCGGTGGACCAGTCAGAGCCCAGACCTGAATCCAGTAGAGCTGCTCTATGAGGAAGATCAGTCCAGACCTCCTCCTGAACACTGAGCAGCTCTGATCAGCTGGTTTCAGGTTGGAGCATTTATTAAATCCTAGGGTTCACTTACTGTTTCCACCAGCGCTGTGAAGGTTTAATGATCTTTAAGTGATTAAAAAATGATGATGATAAATAAGGACTTATTTTTAACACCATTGACATAGAAAACTTTTTTCATTATCATTATCATTATTATTATTATTACATTGAAGCCTGATCAATAATGGATTTGATATTGATACTGATATTCAAGCGTTAGATGATCCTTAAACTTTGAGTTGAAGCTCGTCTGCTCCCTCTAGTGGACAAACCGTAACAAGACACTGTTTCTAAATGACCTTAAACATGGACTTTAACGTGTCTCTGACATTTCTGTCATCAGCCGACATGAATGAAAAGCGTCTGTGATAAGATGTTATCAGCTGATACAGAAGAGCTACCATCCCTGTAACATCGCTGTATCAGTGTCGTTGTCTCTTACCCAGACTCATAGTAGCTGCCAGACTGTTGAACAGCTGTGTGTGTGGAAGCTGGAACATCTGTGGGAAAATACAGGTTCAGTTTAATTCTCATCATTCAGGACTGCTGCATTAGGACTTTCTATGTTTTACTTCATCAATTCAGAATAAAAGCTGTTGACTTTTTTCTGCAGCAAAAAGCTTTAATCAGATATTGTTGGAGCTGTGGTTTCACTTTAACATCAAAGAAGGCGAGTAGAGCTCTGATATTTAACATCGACTGTTTAAGTTCTTCACTGTCTGATCGGTGCCTGCTTTTCAAATTAAAAGCATTAAATTGATCTGGCCTGAGAAGTGGATTTGTATTACTAAAATATTTGGAAACCTATTGATCCCAACCCACTCACGACAACCAGTCAAAGTGTAAAGCAGAGAATATTCTAATGTAGATTGGCAACTGTTTATTACAACAAACACTGATTAATGTCACCAATGTTCAGCAGCACAAGTTGCAAATTCTGTTTGATTCATACAAATATTTTGTTGCTCTTACAATTGTTATAGGAACAGTTTGTGTTACTGTCATGAATATAAAAGCAAGGAGGTCTGTCAAGTTGATAACATTTGATATATTAAGAATATTAAGGAAATAAGAGGTGAATATGGTCACATTTAATTTGAAGAATTGATATCTTTATTTTGAAAATAATGCTTTTTGTGTGCACTTTCTTTTGTTTCTTCAAAGCTTATCAACAAAATCACGATAAAGAAATCAAACGAGTGCTCGTGTTTCTGCGTGCGTGTCAGAGTTGGTCCAGATGTGAAGTTTCTCTTCCCTCCAGATTAAAGCACTGTCTTATTTCTCTTTACTTTAAGATCTAGTCTAAATATTAGAAGCATCTGTCAGAGGAACCTACGATTCGTCCTCAGCCTCGACTCTACTCTCTGAATATGTGGTGCCGGTGTTTGTGCGCTGACCTGGGAAGTGGAAGCGGTTGTCGCGGGAGCCCCGTGGCGAAGTGTTGGCTGGGGGGGTGGTGCTGACACTCGGGGGGTTGCTCTGCTGGAACTGTGCTGGTGAGGAAGGAGTGGAGGAGGTGGCCGACGATGGGTTACTGCTGGAATCCACCTGGTTTAACGTGGGGGGGGGCTCCTGTTAACACAAAGCTCTGTTAGTATAGAAGTAAAGATCTTTTGGGGACATGTCTCCTTGTGGACTCAACAGCTGCAGCGGATCAGCACGATCCAGACTAAAGTAACTGTTTTTCCAGACGCCAACTGTATAACAGTGCTGGATAAAGTCCAGCTCATCTGATTCAGACATTAGTTTTCTCTGGGTCATGTCTACAAAGGCTCAGGGTTGCAGTGCGTTGTGGGAAAGCAGCTGTGGACAGTATACTTACCCTTTTGGTTATTGCCTTTGGTAAAGTGCCATACTGCAGCGGGATCTCTGCCGTGTGATCGATCCGGTTATTGATATCTGACGGCACTGACTCCGCCCTCCGCATTCTTGGCACTGAAAGTCAAAGTCAAACATCAGCTTTAACCCCAAGCCTCAATCCATAGTGACGTCACCCAGGTGAGCTGCAGTTCTGAAGCCTCCACTTTGTAATTTGTCGGTCGGCCTTGGTTTTTGAAACCAGAAGAAATCATATCTGGAGGAGAAGGTGGAGCTGAGGAGGAGTGAGGGGTGGAGCTGACCTGCTCTGTACTCTATCCTGATTGGGTGGTACAGTCTGTCAATCACACAGTAGCCACGCCCCCCAACTCATCCCCTGCTTTCTGGTCTATTTTCCTCTAAATGGACCATCATTTAAAAAATGAACATCATGTTGTATTGAAGACTTGAAACTAGAGACTGAGACCATAAACTCATTAGGAAAACGTTTACTGAGCTAATAAATCAAGGAGAAGTAGGGACATTTTCCCATAGACTTCAATACAATCTGACTTCTTTAACAACCAGCTGTTCACTGTTGTACCAGACCCTTCTCCCTCTGCTCCTCATGTCCCTGGATGAGAGTCAGAGTCATGAGGATGAACGTTGCTTACATGTGAGGAATGATATCCGACACGAGGGAGCGTCTTTGGTACATTTGTTGTGGCACTTTAACCTGTGAACAGACGGATATGATGCACAGCGGTGAGACCATAACAAACAGTGATATCATTAAACAGTGGGGGGGGTAATTTATAGCCTCTTACTTGCAGTGTTTACACTTCACACCAAACATCATGCTCCTGTGACACACTTGGCAGGTCTGAGAGAGCCAGGACTTGGTTGAAAACCTGCAAACGAAAGAAAGAGAACACACTTTAACATCATGAAGACTCAATGATCTAACACCTTCTGCCTGGGGAACAGAGTTAAAGCTTCATGTTGTCCATAATAAATGTCAGCTACATTTAAGCCAAACAAGTTCTCACAGTGTGGGATAAGCTGTGTAAATCCCCAGTTTCTGGTGTCTGTGGTGACTTTCCCACGCTGCCCCATCATGATGCGTTTTACAACAAACAGCAGTGATTGGCTGGTGGAGCTGAACAGGGGCGTAACTGTAGCAACAGAGATGCTAACGGGGAGGTGTCCAAGAAGGTTTCTGCCTTTATGACAATCAATGTGTGGAAGCCACAGGATGTTACACAAAGCTGTGATTTGGCTGATCACATTTAGGATCAGGGAAAATAATAATATAATAAAATTATTATCTACAATAATAAAAATGTATCAATATAAATGAAAACTATGACGTCACTCACTGGTTTGTTTGTTTTACTAAATCCACTTTTATAAACAGTCTATGATTCAAATCAATGACCAACACATTTCAAAGCAATTAAAATAATCAGCACTATCAAAGTTTTTAAGAGAAATAAAAGACTTCAGGGGAAAAGTCAAACCAGGAGAAGCTTTCTGCTTAAGGTACGTTTGATTTCCTCAGGCAGATTGCTCCAGATCCTAGGGGCCCGGACCCCCTTTAGGTTTCAGCCCGGCCCCTGGAATAACCAGAAGACCTCTGCCTAAGGACCTCAAGGTGACGTCAGAAGAAAGGCTTTAAAAGTTAGCAGTAAAATCTTAAAACCTATTCTTAAATGTACTGGTGATGTAGAAAGAGAGAAGTGGTCACTCTGGGAAAAAAGAAAATAGAATCTAAACTCTCTTCACAAAGCGGTGGGGCTGAATTCAGAGACAGGATCAACACTGGTTAGATAAACACTGGGTCAGACTGAGCTCTCCACATTGTTCAAATGCCTGGATTTTCAAAACATGACAAAAAAACTCTTTAGTCCGGTGGTTCATATCAGAGTGTGACTGTGGACACCGTCTGTCCCTGATCCGACCTTCACGGGGAGTTAACAGGAAACCACAGTGGTGAGTGGGAATTTAATCAGATGGAAAGTTCCTAAGTAGTTTTTGGAAATGTTTATTTGTCAAAGCATTAAACAAACAGTATATTGGTCCTTGCAGTTCTCGGCCAGAGACTGAAACTCAGCTCAGACAGAACATTAACGTTTTTTCTTGAGCTCCTTTGATCCAATAGTCAGTAATTATCTTTCATTTGAATTATTTCTACCTTACTAACAAGCTACATTAACTAGAAAATGTTGGACAAAAGAGAAAAGACCAGCTTCACTCTGAATGAATGACACAACAGACAAACAGTGCAGGAGGTCAACGGGGCTGACGGTCACTGACCTGTGTGTTATAGCCAGGCCAATGTCTCTCCTCATCGTCTGAGGGGAACTTCTGTGCATGGTCACATCTGTGAGGAGCAGAAACTGACATGTAAGAAAAGTCAACAACACAACAGGAAATGATGAGGAAAAGAAAATGAGAGCAGGGGTGACTCACTGTCCAGCAGGGTGGGGGTGGCGGGCAGTATGTATGGGGCTGACGACGGGACAGGGCCGGGCGTTCGGGCACTCAACAGTGGAGACGGCAGGGCAGAGTCCTCGAAACTGTTCCCGTTGATGTGAATGGCAGCCAGCATCTTGCTCTTCTTAGAGGCCCTGAAAAGACGGAGAGGCACTGACACTTCATGTAGGATCTCAGATACTGGAGAGACAATGTCATCCTGTGACACTGTGACAGGACAAACTGCTCAAAAAAGACTGGCAGGTCATTAGAAGAAGTCAGTGTCATAAAGATGGGTTTGATTTGTCTTCCTCCATCTGTACATATGGAGGCTTCAATGAACAGAAAGTTGAAAAGTCAAAAGTCCATGCAGTTTAAATGTAGATATTAAAGGTCCATACAGTCTAAAGGTAGATGTTAAAGGTTCATACAGTCTAAAGGTAGATGTTAAAGGTCCATACGGTCTAAACGTAGATGTAGCTCACAGCCTGTATTCAGAAACTGAGCCTTAAAACCAGCTGTCAGGACTTCTGGAACTTTGTGATGTCACAACAAAGGTGTTTCCACCCTCAGCTGTGCCCCAAGCTCCGCCCCCAGAGTTTTCCCTGTGTCATGTAGCCTATTGGTTTGTGAGCTGCCATGAAAGACAACTTGAAGCCTCCAGTTTTTAACCTGTTCACTGAGACACTGAGACAAACCCACTTGAGTGTGGCAGGCTCCTCGATGCGGTTGGCGAGCTGCGACTCCTGACTCTTGCTTCTTGTCAGTGCGATGTTGGGGAGGAGCTGCAGCAGTTTGCGGGAAGCAGGCGGCGGCGTGTGGGAGGGCTTGGCGCCGCGTGTCTTTGAGGTCTGTGTGCTCGGCTCTGGCGTGAAGATGTCAGCCGTTTCATCAGCTGATGGGTGAGGCCTCAGGTCGTCCAAACAAGGTGCCACTGATATGGAGATGGAGGGGGTGCGGGTGCTGGTGGGTGGAAGGGGCGTGGAGGGTCTACCAGCACTGAAGGCGGTGCTAATGGGACAGAGGGCGTCACTGTCCTGTTGGGGCTCAGATCTGCAGGAGTTATGCCTCAGGTCACCTCCTATGGTCCAATAGTAAAGGCCACATTAGAACAATGGTTTTTATTTACATCACCATCACATTAAGTTTTAAACCTATTCCATCTCAAATATATCCTCAGTGCACCTGTTTCATCGGCGCTCTTCAGACAGGAGAGGGCGGCAGTGAGGCGAGAACAGTCCTCTGAGTTGGAGCCCAGACGTCTCATCGTGTCCTGCAGCTCAGAGCTGGTCATCTGCAGTAAGCCGTCCACCGAGAGCTTCCCTGCTGCAGCCTGCAGGGACCAAGACGAAGAGGACGTCGCTGTCAGTGAATTCAAGCTGCAACAAGCAAATCTACTATGAAAATAACCAACAGGATATAAGTACATTATTATTTACATGAGATCTGTGTGTTTATACTTAGTAAATCTTATCTGATCTGTTGATGCATCAGTCAGTCAGTTAGACAGTATGGACCTTTAAAGTCAAAGGACATCAAAGTTCATTGACTGGACTCCACGTTCACACATGCACCTCTTACATGAAGATCTGAGCATATTTTAAGGACGTATTTGCTGTGTTTATACTTAAATCAAGGATGAATGGGTCTAAAACAGACTGAAGACTGAGACCGAGACGTCTGTGGGCAAGCTTCAACAGAGTTTATGCAAGTGCAGAGGGGAAGGTATTCTTCAGTGTGAGACAGGAAAAAGTACGTGAACCACCTGGAATGAGGTTGGATTTCTGGGCCTCGGTCCCATTGACAGGCTGATTGACTTTTTATTCAGCTGAAAAACATTTGTGCCGAAAGCGTAAAAATCACTTCTGTGTCAGTTCCTCTCTGAACTGTTGACTCGATGCCAGACTGATTCCTTGAATCTGGTGGCAAACTGTGAAAACAAGTTTTAGTTGACACTTCTATTCCACTGGAATGTGTTTTCACAGCTTCTGGTGTGTGTGTGTGTGTGTGTTAAATGAAAAGAATGGGGAAATGGATTGGCTTAATATCCTGGCAACTGGCTGTTTCCTGCGATGTGTCCGTGCTATTTGAGTATGACACGGACAGGCTGCGATAACAAGAGGGTCAGTATTTGTACGTGACAAATCTGGGAGTCTGAATTTGAAGCTTTCCCTAAATTAAATTTTCGGCTTTGTGTAAATATGCTCATTAACATGTGGCAATGAGTTAAATCATCTGTTCCACTGTTAGTCTTCTGGGCATAAAATGTCCTCGTCAGCTGCACCTATGATTTATATCCTGGTAGCTGCATGTAGGTTTGTTGCTGGGATGAAGACTCGATTTGACCAACTCAAGGTCTTGTCCTCAATAATACTCCTGGGAATTTGGTGGGCTGCCAGAGGGGCTTCTACAAAGTAAAGAATTAAGGGTCTAATAATAATAATGACACCTCTGGTGAGTAACTAGTAAAGACATCAGGGTAGTAGAAACACATAGAGCAATATTTCACTTTCAGTCTGAGGCTAATATTGACTGAAGGCTAATACAAGCTGCTTCAACCAAATTATTCCTAAATTCAGGAACTAAACAGGATTCTAAATTCCTGAGCTTTCACCCCATTGGAAGAACTTTCTTCCAATGATAAACTGATGTCACGCTGATGGGGGCATCAGACATTTTTAAACCTCTCAGACTCACATTAAGGCTTTTCCATTTTTTCATGCCTTTGTGTTTTTACTTATAAAGTTGTCATTTCTAAAAATGTCCCCAAGTCTCCACATATTCAGAATCAGCTCAACCTCAGCTCATTATATATGTGACTCAATAAAGACTGTAATAGGGGATAGTAGCTCAGAAAACACACACTGAATTTCTCCTTATTTTCTCGATAAAAACCCTGTAAACCACAATAACCAAAGAAAACTTCAACACAGGAAGTTACACATGTATTTGCTCATTCTTTGGAGCAGTAATGATGAAAAATCAGCTCCAAAGCCTCTAATGCTCTAAATATCTTATTGTCCATGTCTCTCTGTCTTTATTCTGTCACTACAATAAACTCAGAGCAACTTCTCCTCACTCTGAGATCAGAAAAATACAGGATTGATCCCATTGACTTTGGCTACAAGCAGCTGACAGCTAGGCCTCTGAAGGAGACACTCTGATTGGCTGTGACATCACCCACTGGAGCCAATAGGAGCGTCCCGTGTAGAGACGTGACTCTAGACGTCTCTATCAAAGATGGAGGATGAGAATGGATGGATAAACACACAGAAGTAAAGCAGCAATGCTCCAGTCAAAGGCTCAGACTGATCCAGATCTGAACTAACTTCCTTCATGAGTTTATCCCTGAAGTCAGTGTCACACAGGACAAATCAGGGCTTGTTAGAAAGAGCTGATTCTCTAGTTGAAGGAGAAACAAACAGCTCCTCCATCAGGAGAAGAAGGCTCTGAAGACGACCTGATATGTGGAAGCATTTACTCTTCTGTGGGCTTAAGAAGGTTTAGGACAATCACAGACTGCATATTTAGTTACTTAGTTCAGGGAAGGTGTTGGGGACCTGATCTGATTTGAAGTATTTTTCCTACACCTGATATATACAGTAAAAACAAGCACAGGGACAAATGATCATTGAGTCCCTCTAAAGGGGCCACAAATGTACAACTAATGAGTCCAAGTATTAAGACCCGGAGATTCTCAGTATCGCTGTACTTCTTGGAGCTTTATAATGGCAACTGCATTTGGTCAAGGTTCTTGAAAACCTTCCCCCTTTGATCTTAAATGTTTCTTCAGAGTCTTGACTCCTCGACAACCCTCAAGGTGTCAATGACCCCACTGGAAGTGAAATGCCTGGAACTCCCCATTAGCTAGTTAGGACTTTTGGTTAATAGGCACAACCTCCCCAAGAACGTCCATTTGTCTTGGTAAAGCTCTTAAAAAATCTCAGTGTTGACTAAAAGACCTCAGACCTCAGAAATGCTCCAGAATAATCAGTGCGTGTGAGTCTTATTTAAAGGATCTGAAGAGTCCGTCATCTAACTGCACAACAAACCACAAGGTTGCACAAACTGATGAATCATGCTCCCAAAGTCATAGCACTGGCCCCCCTAAGGGAAATTCCAAGAAAAAAAATGTTGATGTGAGTTTTGTTGATACATAATGAAGAGAATAGTTAAGACTTTTGAGAGGCTGCTTTAATGATGGCTGACAGTCATTGAGTAATTTTCTCCAAAAAATGCCTCCGGTACTTTCATAACCACTGGCACAAATTGTCTGTCAAGTGAATACACAATCTTGCTAATGTTGTACCTATAAAAACAGACATTACATTCCCAGAATTAAAAGGTAGGTTTCAGTTAGTCCCGAAGACAAAAACACTAGAAAAGGTAACAAAAGGCTTAAAAATTCCTGGAAACCAATGAATCTTGTTCCAGATTAATTCAGGCTTGTCTGGATGAGAATCCAGGCAATCCAGGGTCCACTTAGACCCAGCTATTCACGGGCCTACACACAAACACAGACACAACAACAAACACATGATGTGACTGAATAAATCCAGCCCACACGTCTCATGCCCAGTATATATCAACAGATGCTACTTCCTCATGTGGATCATTTCTGGCACACACAGATTACTTAATCTGCACAATTTTGCAGATCAGACAGGAAGCAGAGCCTCAACCCGACCTGTCTTAAGTAAGTTTTCTTTTTCTCACGTAAAGTTACTCCTCACTGATGTATCTTCTGTAGAAGAAGAGTGTCCGACAGGCCCAGGTCGTCCTGCGTGACATCAGTACAGTGACATCACTCCTCACAGCGTCAGTCAGAGGCCATTTTTGGTCTTTGTCCTCACTGTATTTTTGTTTATTGTGCATTTCCTGTGCATTGATATGACATGTTGTCATGTGAGCACATTAAACAGTAAATGATAATATCACACAGCTAAACCATTAAACCAGGAAGTGCTTTAAGTCAGAGGTTTGATCAGTAGAACTGACAAGAGACTAAAACAGGTGACATGATCTGACATGAGGCAGAGGCTGAGCTGTGTTTTCTGTCTTAAGACAATAAATTAAAAAATAATGCACAAAGATGTAATTATAATTAGATTATGCAATTGCTTGTTACAGGCTTTGTCATCACACATAAACATAAAAGTATTTTTGTGTGTTTGTAATTAGAGAGAAGTTGTTTTCTGATTTCTGTCGTCAGGTCATAAATACCACCTTAACTCACAGGATCATCTCCAGGCTCAATAAATCATGAATCAATAATCACTACACGTCTGACAAAGTGAAGAAACTGCAGTTTAATGACAGCAGCTGATCACAGAGGAATATCATCTATTGCTAATCTGTGATCAGATGATTGGCCAACCTCGCCCCCGGAAGATGATCCCACCCCCAGGTCGGCTGTCTGTAAAGTCTGATGACGCATTCTCCTTCTGAGCTGGGAGTGAAGTGAAATAAAAAACTAGACTTTGATACAAGGCAGGTCCACAAGTATAAGATCATAATTATCTGAGAGCTGTCGTCATCTCTGTTCTGACCAAACACATCTGTACAAGTCAGAGCAGGTCGAACACAAAACTAACCAGTGAGTATTAATCTGTGCTCTGCCTGCTCAGCATAAACTACGCTGATAATAATATTAACCTCATCCTGCACTAGTATGAAGGTGTGAACAACCTGAACCCTCAGCCATAACATTATGACCACCTGCCTCATACTGTGTAGATCCTGAGCCTGGAGGCCTGGACTCCTCTAGACCTCTGAAGCTGAGCTGTGGTATCTGGACCCAGACCTTAGCAGCAGATCCTTTAAGTCCTGAAGTTGTGAGGTGGAGCCTCCATGGATCAGACTTGTTGGTCCAGCTCATCCCACAGATGCTGGACTGGACTGAGATCTGGGGGATTTGGAGCCAAGTCAACACCTTGAACTGGTTGTTGTTCCTCAAAGCTCCTGAACCATTGTTGCAGTGACAGGGAGCATGATCCTGCTGAAAGAGGCCACTGCCATTAGGGAAGACTGTTTCCATGAAGGGGGGGACTTGGTCTGAACCATGTTTAGGGAGGTGGGACGAGTCAAAGGAACATCCACATGAATGGACCCAAGGTTTCCCAGCAGGACATTGACCACAGCATCACACTGACTCCACCAGCTGCTCTTCTTCTCCCACCAGCATGAACTTCTTCATCAGTCTGAGCTCCAGTAGCTCTTCTGTTGGATCAGACCACAGGGTCCAGCCTTCACTCCCCACCACCATCACTGAGCCTTGACCCCTGACCCTGTGGTCCAGTGGTTCTCCCTCCTTGCTGCAGTGTTGGAGAAGCTCTGACCAGTCGTCACATCACAGTTTGGTCAAAGTCAAAGTCCCTCACATCTTCACACTTGACCATTTATCTGCTTCAACACATCAACTTCAGGACTAAATGTTCAGCTGCTGCCTGATATATCCACCGCTGACAGGTAACCATGGTAACCAGGAAACCAGTGTTGTTGACCTCACCTGTCAGGGGTCATAATGTTATGGATGTACAATGTACATTTTAGAAATAAGCCTTTGTGCTACAGGCCTTAAGAAAAAACAGCTAATGACTAAACACAAGGTAAAATTTGTATTCACATTTTAAGAAGATATAAGATATATTTGTGGTTATAAGAACCAATAGTTGCAATTTTCCATCTCCTCTCTCAGGCTCTGAGCTCTAGTAACAACAGGTGGGGGGGGGGATGCACCTAGTGTCATGGAGGCACGAGACAGGAGATGAACCCTGCTTGGCCTCTACCTGCCACCGACCTGGACGCACATGTTAGTTTAGATGTGATTGCCTCAGGAATTGCAGACACTTAAGGTGAAGCCTCCACTGCCTCGATAAGCCGGGAGAGGATCCTGGACCTGCTGGAGACAGAAACACATCAGAGGCTGCTGAAGGCTGACCTGGTGGAGTGTGTGTGTCTGTGTGTGTGTGTGTGTGTGTGTGCCCTTATACCCTTAATGCACTATATCCTGAGGGTGGTGTATTCCTAACACCACCCTCAGAAGACAGCTGCTGTAATCAGCCCCAGCTAAAGGACGTCTGTGTTCAGTTACCCAACACATGATCAGTGAGCTAATAGGATATAAAGCTTCAGCTGCTGATGCAGATTCAGAGAAACATCTTTCACAGCCGACATGAAGCTGCGCACGTCTGTAAACTACTGGGACGTGATTTCCACTCTAACAGGCTCTGTCCCATGACTGACAGCCCCCCCCCACAAAGATCCACAAGATCAAATTCACTCCCCCCGTAGTGATGGACGCTGGTTGTTCTCTATCTTCTCTACATCAGCCTGTTTAGCTCAGCTGACTCACTGGGTCTCCTCACGGCCACTGGTTTCCTCCTCCTGGTAGGAGCATTCAACACCGTTGGATCAGGTTGAAGGAACTATTTCAGGGTTCGGCCTCCATGAGGAGAATATTGGCTCTTTCATGTGCCTCAGTACATACGTGAGACAGGATGCCGTGTTGTCTGCAGGACACGCAGTTTCACGGGTTCACTTCTCGATCTGGGTCATCCGGCCCACTCTTGGGCCACATGCTGGTTTTCTTTTAGCCCAGTATACACCCATTTTCACGGCCTGAATTTGACTGAATTTATCCAGCGCGACCGTAAGATGCTGCTTCCACATCTGGATCAATTCTAGCACAGACACAGAAAATCTTGAAGCTGTCAGTCAAGTGTGGAGGAGAACAGCCAGACTCTGCCCAGATGTTCTGTAGTTTGTGGCCAGACTTGGGCCGAGGACCCAGCGATGTGTTGTTACCAACAGATCAGATGATAAATAATCAAAATAATAATAAATGATAACAACCCTGGCCCTTTTTCATCCACATCACTTGCTCTTCAGCAGTGGGTTGTTTGATGAAGGAGAAACTTTCTCCTGGAACAGATCATACGTTTGACTTGACGATGATTGATTGTGGACGCATTCTTGTCCAGACTCATTGTCTAAGACTTTGCATGTTTTTTCCTTTTTTATAACAAATTTCTTCATCAGTTTCTTACCAGTATTTTAATGTTTCAGCAAAACCCACTAATCCAGCTTCAGTGACGCTGGTGGTTCTTTATTTCTTCATTTACATTTTCCCTCCTTTATTGAAAACAACTGAACATTTCACGTTTTGTGCTGCAATTAACTGATGTAAATGTTTGTCAACTGACAGGAAAACACACACACACACAAAAAAAAGAGTGTGTCTGTGTGTGTTTGTGCCACCACAGCCACTCCAATTAAAAAACATGGGCAGGGAAGAGGAATGTGCAGGTTTTTCCTCAGAGACCAGAGTCAATACAAACACTGAAGGACACGCTGATGCAGGCAAGGAGCTCACTGCACTGATGCACATGCAGACACACACACACACACGCACACACACACACACACACGCTGAACAAGTTGAAACCACACAGACAGAATCTCTCAGATGAGGGATCCTGTTTTTATTTATTTATGTGTTTTCCTGTCTCTCTCTCTCTCTTTTTTTTATCTTTTCTTCTGCATCTTGTGACTGGCCTAATTGCGTTGTAAATCATCAAAAATAACAAGTTGATTTCGTATTGAGATGTCAGAACATTTCTTGACAAAGCCGAGGAAAAAGGCGTAATTACAGAGGAAATTAAAAAATGTGCCCAAATGTGCTTTTGCAAACAGGAACAACAAACATATTACATTCCCCCTGCAGGCTACATCAACGCTAACTGTACAGTAGGCTGCATTCAATAATAATGCATTTAATTAGCTATTCCATTCTTCAGTAGCTTCTTTGAATGGGTTTTGTAATGGTTTAATTAGAGAAGAATATAAAAATATATTTGAATTGTTTCTTTTTTTTTTGTTTCTGTAAAGTGTGTGCGCTCTGCAGTCAGTATCGATGGGAGCAGATGGTATCGGCAAGCTGCATCAGGAGCAGGCAGTGTGTGTGTGTGTGTGTGTGTGTGTGTGTGTGTGTGTGTGTGTGTGTGTGCGTGCATGTGGCAGGGCTAGTTTCAATTCATACTCTCCCTGCACCTTTGATAGTCAAGTGGATTACACCTTGTGTTCAAACAGAAAGAGAGAAAAGAAAAGCAGCAGAACACAAAATGGAATTAGGAGGCTGCTTATAGGCCCTGATTCATTTATTGTTAACTCCTTCCAGTTCATTAAGCCTAATCCCTGTCAGGATGGTGAGTAACAGAGGGCCTGAATGGGGCCCGGGCTGGCCGAGGGGGACACATGTGCGCCTATTGTGGACCTCTCTTGGGTTAATCCTAGTCCCTGTGGTGTGTTTGTGGGCTTGTGTGTGTGAGATGGGGGAGAAAGAGGGAGTCAGCTGGACAAAGGGGTGAGCACTTTTCTCTTGCTGGGTGCCCTGTGCTCTGTCTTGGGTGGGTGTTGAGTCCCAGCCTCCACCCTGAGGGGGTTTGCAGCCCCCTCCCCCCCCCAACCACCAAGTCCTGGTGACAAGCGTGAAGCAGCCCTTTCCTTTTGTGAATCAATCTGGCGGGGCTCTTCGCGCCTCGCCTGGCCAGACACACACAGACACACACACAGGGTCACCGATGGCTGTGTTAATACAGATGTACATGCCAATAAGGCCTCTTAATCAGTACACAAGAGGGAGAGATTGACTTTTAAAGAAGACATACGGCCCTGCTTCCTTTCAACCCCAGCGGAGCCATTCGCTCTGCGCTGCGCTGCGACTCATTTACTGTTCCCTGTGTGAACACAAACATGACGACACAGGAGCCGCAAATACACAATTATATGTGTGGCAAGTTTATTCTAAGGATAAAGGAAAAAAGTAAAAGAAAGAAAGAAAACCAAAGTTAAAACATTAATAATAATAATAATAATAATAACT
>CM076657.1:24475122-24495073 GCA_038496675.1 Rachycentron canadum
GTGTATAAGAGACAGTAAAAATAATAATAATAATAATAATAATAATAATAATAAAGGTATAATAAGGTTTAAAGATTTAAAGATGGTAGAGCCTAACTACCCACGTCAGAAATATAAACAGGATCCAAGGCCTTGAGTCACAAGCAGCATTTCCCGCTCTCTATAAGCTCCGGCTGTTTTCGTCCAATCACAGCCTGACACGGTGGCCTTCAGTGTCAGATGGTCAGAAGTTCAGGTCTGGACCAGATTTGAAGCCTGAGCCTCCTCAACAACACTTGATGGTCAGAGTTCATTCTTTAAATCCTTTATTCCTCCTCTTAGCAAAGACTGGCTGAAAAAACTCTCTACGCTTGCATCTCTAACCTTAATCATACGTTGATACATTGAGCTTCTAGTTTAACATCCAGTGTTTATAATGTATAGTACATATTGATTATACTGACTTATGTTGTACAAAAAATCTACTAGAATATCGGCCGACGACACTTGTCAAACTTTTTTTAAATTCCCTCTCTCTGCTGCTGAACCAACTCAAGTACAGATGCCTGATCACCTCCAATCAAACCACCCAATCAGAGCCAGAGTCCAGGCTCCCGTTGGGATTCACTTCCTGCCGGGGTCTAAGCGTCCTTGTGTTTGTCTCACAGTCTGGTTGCTCTCCTGACTGAACTGGCTGCAGGCTGCTGAGAGGACAACGTAGCAGGTTTCGATTGACCCCAATAATTTTATTTACGCACACGTTAAAGCTGCAGAGGTCGAGCTCCTCGATAAGGCTGTGGACACGTAGCTAAGCTAGCTTTTCTTTTCCAGCAGCACCAGCTGTCTGAGAGTAACAGGCCCACTTTGTCGTGTTTCTGTGTAAATACATCACAAATAAAGAAACTGTCAGAAGAGTGAATGAAAGGATGTTTCTCTGCCTTTTCATCTTTACTTTACTGATGTCCCTCACTTTCAAGTGGCTTTGGATAAAAGCGTCTGCCAAATGAGTAAATGTAAATTTACTGGTAACGATGGGTGGAAAAAATATGCAAACTGAGAGGAATAATAAAGTAGAGCAATAAACAGTATGTTTTGTTTTTTTTGTTTAACAATATATCATTATAAATATGAATCTAAGTGAGTATATAAAGCTCAAATATACATTTTATTTTAGAAATGAATGTTTGTAATGTTGTGGTATACAATGAGAGTTATTTCTGCTGTTGCAATAGTTCAGTAAAAATTAATTTATTTTCCATAATTGGCTTTTCATTGTGCTGATAAAAGACACTTCATAAACAAGGTGATGACCATTTGAATAAAGCATTTAACAGCTACCAACATGGCCCCCGAGCAGTAAATGAATCTGGCATCCTCTGCTCAGGGGCCAACGCAAGAACTGTGTGTGCAGATGACTCACAATGTGAGTGTGTGTTGTGTGTTGCTGGAGCACAGCACAGTGGCCAAATTAAAGTTAATACAAAGTCAGTAAATGAAAGATCAAAAAAATGAAAACTGAAGCAAAATCCACTGTGCTGATCTTTTGTTTGTCTCCAAATTTGGAAGATTTGTATTATTTTTTAAAACTACACTGTTTGCATCAATAAGCACAAGACCTCAAAGGCCTTCGACGGTCTGGCCTACGGAGGATGTTCAAGCTGTGCCCGCACTTCCTGTCACAAAGGACGCATTTCTCACAGTTTTTGATTAATGAAACATAAAAATCAAGCATCAAGACAATGTTTACTCAATCTGATAAACTGAAAAAGAGTCCATGACTCTGAGCTCTTCAGATTTTAGATCACAATGAATTGAGCAGATGTTGATGTTGTTAATTTATAAATCCAGCCCATGCTTGGGCCACCAACTTGTTTTCTTCTGGCCCAGTATACGCCCGGTTCCACGGACCGAATTTGGCCCATTTGCCAGGATGCTTCTTCCACATCTGGGCTGAGTCTGACTGTTACCCTCCAGTATCGACTGACAGACACAGGGTTTTCTGTGTGTGCACCAGATGTGGAAGGATAAGGGCCAGACTCGGGCCGAGGCATAGGTTTCGTTTTGCGATTTAGGCTGGAACATGTCGTGTTATTCCGCCTCAAGGACTCATTATCTCCCTCTATAATCCTCTGCTTTTTAATGCAAAGCAGAAAAAACAAAAACCTGATTTTGCGTAAAAATGCTGAGTGTGGAAAAAGACACACACACATACGACAATAACAGTGAAAAGCAGAAAAACAGACGGGTGACAATTTAAGGAGAAGCCTGAAAAATGAGTAGAGAAACAGGATGACAATGTCTCCATCCACAGGGCGCCAGGGGTCACTGATGGTTTGATGAGTATGAAAATCATGTGACTCTTATGCCGTGGCCTTCACAGTCACCACATCTCAGCCCAGTTCAACACCTATGGGAGATTTGCACCAAACGAGGTGTTGAGAAGAGGGAGCTCCCCCCAACCTTGGAAAAAAAAAAAAAAAAAAAAAAACTATAAGAAGAGAAGAAGTGATTTTTAGTTCTTAGCTGCAGACAGATATAAGAAAAGGAAAAGGACCAGACAGAGAGGGAAACGAAACACAAGTTGCTGTAATCAAAAGTCTTAATTTATTACTTTTCTGGGGAGAAAGCAGTTGGACACTCAGGGAAAAAAAAAGTGCCCTGAGGCAAAGCAATCAAGCCTAAAAACTATGGCACAAATGCTTCTGTATCACAATGAATCAAGTTGGACAATAGGACCACAATGGCCTCTAGATTAGCGTCTATTACTCGGATGCATTAGTGCCTCATGCCCGTATTAAGAATCCTCGTTTAACACCGTTCAAGGGGCGGACCAGAAATCCCCAAGTTTCTAAATTGGAATTTCATTCCCCCAGGTACTTCTGCTCATATGAGAAAAGTTGGAATGCATTTGATCTGTCCTAATTTCAATTAATTAGCGACAATGGTTGCTCGGGGAGTCCCACAGGGCAGAGGGAAAAATGGGCTGAAGGGAAAGCGAGCGTCAGAAAAGTGATGGGAGAAGTGGCATCAATAAACTGTTAGAGACTCATTAGCAGGCTAAATAGCTCTCCCAAAGTCACGACACTTTAACACGGGACCTGGTGCCTAATTACTGGCCATAGTATCCATTACAGGCCCCCTCCCCGCCTCCCCCCCCTACATTCCTCTTTCTTTTTATTCCACCCATCTCAGCCACAGTGGAATCGGCCTGTTAATGATTGCTCTACAGAGCGAGATTAGAGGGCCATTGTAGTGGGGGGGTGAGTGTGAGTGTAGCAGCCAACACAAGGAAGCCAATGTGTAACTTGGTGTCTGTGTTGATTAAAGCTTTCAGGGATGTAAAAGTACAAAAAAATTGCCTTCTTCAGCTAACCTCTCCAACCCTGCCGGACCCACCTGTGGCCTGTCATTACAAACACGTGCACGGACGACCGTTGTTGAAACACACAAAAGGTCATTTTACAGTCTACAAAAAAAATTATACCGCACGTGGAAACTAGCGCAGAATATTTGCATTTGGTGAAAAGGTGCAGCCAGAAAATCACAGCTTTACTCAACACAATCAATAGAAAACAGTTAGAAATGTAAATATGGAAAATATATGACATCAACATTCAGCATAGGAAATGTTTTCTAATATTAGAGCTAAAGAAAACAACCTTTCTAATGGAAATAAATTCATGTATATACATTTTTTTAGCATTCAATTATTGCAACCTGACAAGACAACAGGAGTGCTGTGTTATAAAGGTACGGAAGTAAAGAATGAATCACCAGTCAGAAGCTGAATATAATTAAAACTGTACCAATAGGTAATAAATGTTATTATAAAAGTATTTCTTTCAATGTTGCTTCCATCAGCTAAACTGTGCACCGATGCAGGAAGAAGCAAAGCAAAATTTTCCTGCCTCCAACTTTGTACAGCAGCTTAAAGAGACATATTTGTTTTGAATCATTTTATATTTATTTAATATTTATAAATAACCCATCGCAGAGTGAAATCCTATGAGTGAGACCTAAGACTCCTCATTAACAAAATAATGAAAACACCATTTTTCCACCATAGAAACAAAGCTCAGGTACAAGCACATCTATAAATGAAGGTAATACATGTTTAACACTGGGAGACTTCAGCTCATTCAGAACCAGAGCCGAGAGGGTAGACCACGTTAGTCCAGTTTTAGCTGCTCTGCTCTGGTGTCCGGACACTTAAATGGGCTCAGACAAAGCTACTGTGGTTTACAACAGCTGCAACAAAAGGTGGGCTGCAGCTGTGAAACACACCGTTCGGATGTCGGAGGAACCAGCACGCTAAACATTTTTAAAAGAAATCTAAAAACATATTTCTTCTCCTCAGCCGTTAGTTAGCTTGCGCCGACTTTCCTGAAACAGGCCTGAAAATATTTTTCTCCGCTGCTTTTTTTAATATATTTTACATGACTTTATGAATTTGACATCTTCTATTTTTTTAAACAATATTTGCTTATATTGAATTTTGTTTTTCAGTGTGTTTTATTTTCAACATTGTGTTCCATTAATTATGGTATTTTATCCCCGTTTATATGTCCATTCTATGTCTACTTAACTGTGCTTAAATATGCATTTCTTCTATTAAAGATGCTAATTATCAAATGTGTCAAATGTGCCACATGACATGCAGAGTCACTTGGAGGGGTATCATGGGAAAAAAAACAACAACAACAACAACAACAACAAAAAAAACCCACTACAAACTATAAACTGTTGCTATGATTTAAAGACGTCAGTAGCCACAGCTTTACAGCAACATGTCCAGATTTTAACTTCAGAGGCAGATAAAAGATTGAAATATAATTAATAATGACACAGAGAAATTCAAATCCAAAACTGATATAGATGAAGTTCAAAATACTTCAGCAATATCAGGTGTCAAAGACATTTATTGATCAAGCACATGCAGGAAAATGCTGGATACAGGATCAAAGGATGATGGACAAGGTGAGTTGAGGAGAGGATTTAAAACCAAACCATATCTACGTTGTGTGTGTGTGTGTGTGCGTGCGTATGGGGGGGGGGTGCTGTGGGGTAACCGATCTCATCTCATGTCCTCTCTCATGCTCTCTGAATGGGGTCCTAATTGGCAGGACTGTGTGAATAGGCAGCTGGCCGAGGACCGCCTGTACAAAAGAAAACACAGTGAGACGGCGCCGGAGATGAGGCCTTCCTCTATTCACCACCTCTACCTCCAAACTAAGAAATAAAAAAAAAAAGAGCTGAAAAGAGAAAGAAAGCGAGGGGATGGGTGTGGGTGGGGGGGTTGGCGGTCGCGTAACAACAGAACAGAGTGGAGTGGAAGGCGACATAACAGAGAGAGGGGAAAGAGATAGAGCGAGCAGATGAGAAATAGAAGGTAATCACTGGAGATTATCTTCTTGTGATGGAGGCAGAGCTGCAAGGATAAGTAGGCTATACTGAGGAGGAGGATCCCAAACCAGTCAATAAAGCCCCACGTTTGGAGCCCTGATGTGGGCGGGTGCGCTCGGGGTTGCAGTGGTACTTGAGGGGCAGTTAGGGCAGTAAGGGTCCAAAAGTGGTCCTCGTGATGTAGGGGCAGTAGCACTTTGTGTGTGTGTGTGTGTGTGTGTGTGTGCGCGCGCGTGTGTGTGTGTGTGTGTGGGGGGGGGGGGTTTGTGGCCTCAGATTTCACCGCATGTGTTTCAGTTCCCACAGAAACACACAAGAGGAGGAAGGTGCTAGACAGACACTACACAGAGAGTAATCATTTTGTGTGTCTCTGAATGAGGTGGGTAAATGTGCCGGACCTGGCTCCAGAAGATGACAGCGTTATTACTGCGTTTATACACCTGAAAACGACCTGTGTGCGTGTTTTCCTGACAAACGACGTCGGTAACAAACACAAGTAGCACGACCTTGCTGTATTGTTCGGAAACATCTAGTGGTCGTGGTAATGAGCTTTGTGGATTTTAGCTTTGTGTCACCAGCTGTGCCCAGACCAGTGTTCGGCTCCTGTCGCCTTGCAATCTTGACAACACATAACTTTTTTTTTCTAAACTTGAGGCTTTAAGGTCCCTGGTTTTAACGGTTGTACCGAGCCAAACCCAGTACTTAACAGTGTAATCCTCAGGCCTCTTTCTGTGCTGTTTGTTGCCATACTATTATTACTACTACTACTATTACTGCCACAATGAATCTTGGGATAGGTACATATCTGAGGGAGCCTTTGAAATAGTCTAGTTGTGTTCCTATGACACCATCGGTCTTCAGATGCAGCCTCTGAATGATTCACACCCTGAGTTTATACACAGCTTCAATCTTTTCCCAAACCCTACCAAGTAGTTTTTCATGCCTAAACCTACCCAAGCTGAGACCGTAAGGTGAGCTGTGGTAGACGTGGTCTACGAAGATGCGCTCCTTTCATTTTAACATCTGATCCTTTTGATGGTTGTACCTCAGACTCTCTGTTGGTGTCTTTTGCTGCCATTTAATTTTCATTACAGGTGGGCGGTGAATGTGGGGATAGGTTGGGCCGTGAAGGATCCTCCTGTTGGAGCCTTTGTTATCCAGGAAAGGAAGGACACTTGAAATAGGACAGGGACTTGTTGGGTCCCTTTATCTAACTTCATAAAGAGTTTGGTCTCAACCTGCTCCATATGCAAAGTGCTTTGAGGTAACTTTGTTATGATTTGGTGCTATATAAATAAAGTATATTTGAATTTGAATTTGACAGCCAAGCCACATTGGCTGTGCAATTGGTCTTTAAATGCAGCCTGATTGGGACACAACTGCTACTAGCTAGTGTATTTATTATTGTGACCGAGGCCCAGCACGCCTGCAGTTATCAGGGAACTATTTCAGGAGTCGCTCCTGTAGGTCGTATCAGCGGGTTCAAGAAAAGGACCTGTGTGGTTGTTCCGGCTGATATAAGGAGTAAATCCATGACTTTGACTGGATGACGATGATACATGTCAACTAGGAACGTGTATATTTGGTTTGTATTTAATGAAAATGAATTAGGGCTATGTTTTGTCGCAGTCTGACTCTGACACTCAAGGTCCTGAGGTATTGTCATCAGTGTGAGGTTGCCAAGGCAACCATCAGATTCCAGGAAGTCATTGCCCCAAGTCAAGACGACGACTGGTCCTGAACCTAACCCCGAAAAACTACTGCGATGTTTTCATGCACCGGTTTACATAGCAAAATATGAAGTGTTTATTTCAGACATCCATTTACGAAGCTAGCAGTTTCCTTGCTTTTGTCTTTATGCTAAGCTAAGCTAACCGGCTGCAGCTATTCCTTTAATAGCATTGGCGACCATGTTTATGTCATGAAGCGGGGTTTAAGGTGATATAACCATGAACTGATCACATGGCAGATCACATATATCCATCAGTGTTTGACTGAAACTAGTTATTGGCAATCTGCAGTGTTTTAATGGTCCAACAGAAGAATAATACTCTATGTACTAAAGGTGAACTTTTTAATCCAAATGAATTTTTTTTTTTTACTGCAGAATAAAATTCTAATGGCAGATAATTATTCATGGCTGCACCTGTGTGTGCAGTTATTTTCTATTTAGTCATATGTTGGCTGATCTGTTCATCACTGTTTAATCTAAGCAGAGGGAGAAGCTGTTTTTTTTTTCTTTTGCTAAAACATCATGGATGTGTCATCTGTGGGGAAAATGATGCATTTTTTAGATGAGGCAGGTTCGGGGGGGAAATGGCACCTGATATGACCTCCATTTTATAGAATGGTCACAGGCATAATGGAAGCTCCAGGAGGTAAGGAGGCTGACGGATACAAACCTGGCCCACATGCACACACACACACACACACACACACAAAGGTTTACAGGTGCTTGGAGATGCACATACCCTGTGACACACGTTCACACTTGAAGATGTGGAAACTGGATAATAAGGAGAGACCTGGTTAAGGTTAGGAAAAGACTATGGTCACGGTTCAATAAAGAAGCTCACAACTCAGCCACAACACTCAACAACTGTCTGTGCTGCGCATGTGAGTCCTCGCACTGGAGCTTCACAGTGTTATACTGTGAAAAATGCTCAAATAAGATCTTTCCTTTTGCTGTGACGTTATCTTCTGTTGGTCATAAAGACGTGATAAATGCCAGCAAATAAACCATCTGTTTCCCCACAAACTGTCAATTGGAAGAATCCCACCTTATCCATCACAGCGGTGCTATACTCTCACTGGGAACCATCGAGCAGCTGTAGGCCTCATCTGTGCACTTGCTGCTGCTATAGGCAGGGATACCTGCATGTGCAACACAACAGATGTTTATGACTGTCTGCGTGTGGCTGTGTGTGTGTGTGTGTGTGTGTGTGTGTGTGTGTGTGTGTGTGTGTCAAAGGGTGTGTTTCCTGCTTTTGAATTTATGTATCTTTGTCTCTCAGAATGTGTAAATATGTGTGTGAATGTGTGTGTATGTTTGCGGACACTACCAGCTGCCCCTCCACATCTCCTGCCATCTGGATAATTGATTGTTTGCTATCATAAAAAAAAAAAAAAAAAAAAAAAAGAGAGAGAGTGACTGTGTCGTAATGGTCCACTTCTTAAATGCCCCTCTTTTTTTCTGTTTTCCAAGTCTGTTTTATTTGTGTGGGGGGCTGCCAGTTGTCATGATGGTTATGAAGAGGGTATTATGGAGGGGGGATTATGCATCATTGTGCAATGTTTGAAGATGATCAATGACCTGGGGCTTTTAGTTGGTGTTTAAAGGCTCAGCATACAAATAACTCCTGCTCTACTTGAGCACATGAGTCAAAGTGTAATGTGCCCACGTTTCTCCAGAGACGTGTGTCCTGTGTCCTAAATTATCACCCCAACAAAAGATAAAAAAAGAAGCAACTATTTCTATGTAAAATAGCAGCAGCGTTGAGGTGTGATTAAGAATTTAAATGTTATTTAATCCTTTAATATATATAACATACAAAAATGCTGTAGGGATGTTTTTGACCAACCTGGACATTATGATGGGATTAAATAAACTCTGTCACAAACAAACAATACGATACTGACTGGTTTTGTTCTGGGGTTTTCTTCGTTTGTTTTTTTTTTATTTTTTTTATTTTTCAAGACTAAATACAGTTATCAGAGGTAAAAAGCTGATGTTACACTTAGCAACAGTTTTGTAAGGTTGTGAGCATAAACACGATGAGGCTGTTAAGGTGGACTGGTCAGTAGATCAGTTTTTGTGTTTGGTGCAGTGATGTTAAACGTCCCCAACAATATTTGTCTCTGTCTCATTTAGACATTTTGCCTTTTTGAGAGCCATAAAAAATGTATTTATTATTATTATAATATGTATTACAGGACCCTCACTGGTCTTTTAATACACAGCTACATCAAAATATTGTTTACCTGTTACAGTAATGATGACGTCCAGTGGGGTAATGTATCACAGTCACGCTGAGAGAGGCCATTCTTCAGGATGACTTCGAACACTAACGCCATCATATGACTGCGCCTCCTCTAATCATCAAAAACCTACCAATCACTGACATGAAAAAAAAAAAATCAATTATATAGATTTTCAGGAAAGTATTCAGCTAATTTAAGTCAGACTGATACAGTTTACTGTGGTAAGAATGTAGGTCATGAGCAGATTTATGTCAGGCTCTGTCTTCTCCATTCTGCCAATCACAAGGTGTGTAATCTGAGGAGGGGGGGGGGCGGAGTTATACTCCCCCGCCCGCCGTTCATTCCCACACCAACAGACCGGCTCTGTCAGTCGGCCTGAAAAACTTTGGATTTAAATGGACTAATTTTAGCTTTTACTCTGGCGTGACTTCACGTGCCTCCCCACAGGGAGTATTTACTGTGAGTGTGTAGGAAGGAGCACAGCAGCTCCTTCAAACAGCCTCTCTGTGTGTTAGCAACTATTAGGATGAAGTATGATGGGCCTCAATGTTTACAACCTGCAGAAATAAATATACAAGGCTGTGATTAGGCTGCAGCATAATTACATTTATTATAAAATGCTCATACAAAAAGCTACATAATATATTATATTTCCAACAACATAGCGTCAATATTGCTTCAGTGTACTTGCACATTTTTGCATATTTTACTATTATACTGGCCTGGCCCTCTGCAGACCTTAATCAGCCTCAATTATGAAAAATCAAATCAGACAGAAATAGAATAGATTAATAGAATAGATAAAATATACACTTTTTTATACACTACACACTTTTCCTCCATTTTCTTTATAGATTTAACAAAACATTTCAGAAATTAATAATAGAAATAAGAAAGAAATGACCAAAACAATGGGAGTAAAGGCCATGAAACCGCATCTACTGTATTCTATTATAATAGTAAGTAAAATATTATTTTTTCTGAAAGTGTTTAACCCTGAGTGGTGTCAGCAGGTCAGACTATGGCCTTTATGTGGCCTCAGTGATAAAACCCAGGGCTAAATAAATCCACAGAGAAATGGTTCCTAACCTTTTCTGACTCAGGGCCCACATGAAAATCTCAGAAATGTTAGCGGACCACATCACACAGTAGCCACGCCCCCTAATTCATCCCCTCCTTTCTGGTCTATTTTCCTCTAAATGGACCATCATTTAAAAAATGAACATCATGTTGTATTGAAGACTTGAAACTAGAGACTGAGACCATAAACTCATTAGGAAAACGTTTACTGAGCTAATAAATCAAGGAGAAGTAGGGACATTTTCCCATAGACTTCAATACAATCTGACTTCTTTAACAACCAGTGGAGTCGCCCCCTGATGGAGGTTGAATGAAGGTTTAAGGCTCTTCAGCGCTGGCTTTCTTTACAGCCCCAGAGTCTACGTCCACTTTTACAGACAATGTGGCTCCGGCAGCAAAGTGGTTGACAGATTTTTTTTTTTTTTTATGGGAGAGAAAGAAACATTTTTATTTTTTTAAAAATGTCATTTCATTTCAAAACATTTACCAAAATTGTACTGTTTTTCAAATGATTTGTCAGCCCACTTGCAATACCTTCACACTCCACCAGGTGGCCTTCAGGCTGGGCACCACTGCCAGAGCCTGATTTCTAACATTAAGATCATTTAAAAAACTAAAGTTATCAGTGTTTGTTTCTGTCAACACTTGTCCACACACACGCTGAAGAGATGTGCTCATTAACAATACAGTTTAGATGTAACAAACATTTTCTGACCTTGAATCTTCATTAAAAACAAGTCCACTATCACACACACACACACACACACACACACACACACACACACACACACACACACACACACACACACACACAGGCTGGTCTCTCCCCAGCTCCCAATAAAGAGCAACATTTGCCCCTGTCATTTAGCCAACACTATTGTCTATCTAATCCAACTCTGTCCCCAGCAATATCTTCTCATCCAGACTTGTTTCTCCCTCTCCCTTTATCTCCCCCTCCTCACCCCCCCACCCTCCTCACACTCCTCCTCCCTTGTTCTAAGATGGCTTCCTTCACCTCTCTCCCTGTGCATTATGTAGATAACCCAGGGACGCCATATATCCCCAGCAGGTCAAACGGAGGTCGCAATCACACACTGTGACAGAGGGAGCCAATCCCAGTCCATCATGGAGGAGGGGAGGGGACTCGGGCTCTCCGAGTGTGTGGATGATGTGTGTGTTTGTGCAGCAGGGTTCAGCTGAGTCGTCCACACTGAGGCTGTGAGACAATAAAGGGAAAGTTGGACACAGGAGGGCGGGGGAGGAGAAGAAAAGGAAGTGATGGGAAACTTTGATCGTTGTTGGGAGGAAGGAGGACGGAGGGAGGAGAGGTGGGGAGATGGAAGTGATACAGAGGGACAGTAACGAAGCAAAGGGTGAGATGGGAGACGTGTTTTCATCATGATCTTTTTTTTTTAGGTTATTTTTTTGCTTTTAATTTGATAGCGGTGAGAGAGAGAGAGACAGGGAGGTCAGGGACATGGGTGAGATTCAAATCCAGGCCACTGCAGTGAGGACGAAGCCTTGGTGGGATTCACGCCACCAGCCCACAGTCTCCACACCTGATGTCCATGAGCCTAACTATCAGGTTGTGATTGGCTGTTGCCCCTTTGCGTGGTTCCTGGTATCGTTGTGCTCAGTAAAAACAGTCTTCTATCCAAATACATATGTCTCTGCACTGTAGGGATGTGACCCAGTTTAGTGAAATTCCACATTCGAACTTGAATCACTGATGGATTTATGTAGAGGTGGTGCAGCCTGATCCTGAAGGACAATGTGTAGTCACTGTTCCCGCCATTTATTTAGCCCTTCGCACATTTGAGATGATTCAGGAGGCTGAGATCAAGGCTGTGTAATCATACTGTTAGTCATGAGGCAGAGAGGGGAAGAATAATGGATCACTCTTTGTCTTCTTGCTCAGTTGTCCCTCCATCCATCAAAGCTAAGATCTCCTCCACAGTTCGGTGAGATGATGTAGGGCAGCCTCTTACTTTGTGGTGTTTCCTGAGCCCCCTGAACATCTGTACAGGACTGAAGAGACCAGGAGCCAGATGCATGAAACTCTGTGTAGCTTTGTGACTGAAAACGTGTGAACGCAGAAAAACCAGAAATATTCAGACACATCCTTTTCATCCGAGTTATAGAGGCATGATTCCCTTTTATAATCTCTCTCGTTGAGAAACAAGCCCCATTTACACTCCCTTAATTAGCCATAAATGGATGAAGACATTCCCATAATGCAACTGTTTACAGACAAAAACACTGTGTAGACAGGCCAACCCATGGTGCACAGTCTGGAGGGGGGTAAAATAGAGTAGTGGGGCATCAGAAGAGCGTGGTGATCTAGAGGGTTTATATGGATGGAGAAGACTGGACAGGTATGAACGACAGGAGTAGCAATGGGAAAGAAAGGCAGCAAGGAGCAAATCCAAAAGCATGCAGGAGGTCAAGAATCTGGGCAGCTTGAAACTGGTCCTGGACAGAAATGGAAATGTGAGCAGATGGGCCTGGGGGCGGGGGGGTCAGGTGTCTGGATCAGATACCTTTTGTTTTGAAATCAATGCAGCGCTACATTTATTAGCAGCAGTGAAGTCACCAGGAGGATGAGGTTCAAACCCGGAGTCCACAGGAAGCAAAACACACCAGGTTAGGCTGAAGAAAGATGATGATGGGCAACTGGGCAGTTACCCAGCAGCCCAAGACCCCTAGAGGGCCCCGGGCAGTGAGGGCACAAACAGCATATCTGGATCAGATCTCTCTCCGTGAACTTGTCCTCTGGTGCCGACGGAGTGAGTGATGACGTTTCTTTATGTCATCGGCAGCTCAGCTAACGTGGAGCTAATCTGATTCTTCTCCAGCAGCTAACATTAGCAGTTTAACCAAAATGTCTGTTTCCTGTCTCTGGACTTCCTCAGTGATGTCTTGCTTCTCATTATTTAGGAGAAAAAGTTCTTTACTTTGGAACAGCATTTCTTTTATTGTCTTGTCTTTGGACATGCTGTGGAGGCACTATAGAAATGATTGAACTCGTCAGGGGCATCTGAGCGTTGGTGCCCGGGGCCACAGAGACGTCTTAATGTGGTTTTACATTATATACATTGATACTGATTTATTCAGTACCAATGTATTTGGGATTTGGGACTTACCAGCATCAAACACATCCTCATTATGTTCAGGATTATATTTTCTACATAACATAGCTGCTGTTGCAGAAACTGTTGCATGTTGTGAACTTATAAATATGTATAACATGAGCTGCATCTTAGTGCTGAGTTATATTTTTCTCCTCTATTAAAAAAATCTTTTAATCTTTTTAAAATTTCCACAGTTTTTTTCTGACTCTGTTTTGCACTTTTTCGTCTTTGTCTTTCCTCTATTTATTTTTCTCGCGCTTGACTCCAGGCTCTGGCGTCTCTTTGTATTTTTTTTTTTTTTTTAAGATTTTGTTTGTTTGTCTCTTTGATGCATTGATTTCTATTTGTTCTTTTCTCTTGTTGCGTTGTTGTTTGTATTTAGGCCTTTCTGTCCTATTAAATGTGTTTGTTTCTGTCACGCTTTGTCTCTTTGTTGTGTATCTTCCTTGATGCTTGTTTGTTTGCTTGGTTATTTTGCTTCTCTTTCTTTCTTTCTTCCCTTCTTTCTTTCCTTATTGCCTTCTTTATTTCCTTCTTTCTTTCCTTCTGTCTGTCTGTCTTTCTGTCCGTCTTGTGTTGAAGACAAAGAGAAGCTGGTGTACCTGTGGTCCAGGAAGCTGCAGGTGTTGTAGCGTGTTCCTCTGCTGCCCCTGGTGGTGTCTGAGCGTCGTAGAGTCTGTGTGGAGAAGAAGAAGAAAAAGAGGAGGAGATGGAGAGAGGAGAAGGAAAGGAGCAGGTGCTCTGCGTGGACGGAGAAACTCAAGTGTGTTGAACAGTGTGTGTGTGTGTGTGCGTGCATGTGCGTGTGTGTGTGTGTGTGTGTGCTGACACTGGCATGAGTAAAGTCTAAATTTTTTCAAAAATAAGAAAAATAAGATAATTTCTCTGTGCTGTTGAGCTTTAACAGTTTGTCTCTGCTTTGTTCAGTTTTAAAGTATAACAGGATGATGCAGCACAAAAGTATTTAATTCCTGAAGTTAACATATTTCAATGTCTCAGTGAATTCTGATTAGAGCAGAGAACAAATAATAAAGATTTTTTAAAAAGTAGAAATTCTTTACTCCTGAAAAAGGCTTAATATCTATTCAAATATACACAATTTTGATGACTTTATCATTGTGTTTCACAAACAGAAGGATGCTCAATAAATGTTTTTGCAGGAATTACAAAGTATCAGTGGATTAACATGATGAAATATTTATGTAAATGTCTATTTGTATATATAAATATATATATGTGTGTGTGTGTGTGTGTGTGTGTGTGCATTTTGTTAAGATTATTTTGTGTCCTAATTCAGCCGTATATTTTTTCTTCCTACATCTAAAATACACAGTTCCATGCAAACGTTGGACAAATGATATTTAGTTGACAGCTGTTTGTTTCATCAAATGTTAATTCTCTGTCACCTTTTAACGTCAGGAGGATTTTGCCTCTAAAACACTTGTCTGGGCTCATTGGACGGGTCAAGAAACGAAACGAACCGACGCTTTCGCAGCAGAGGAGGCTGTGAAAAGTTATCAAACTGCAGGTCTGCTGGACTGAAAGTCCACATGACTGCAGAGGAGCTGCTGCAGGGATCAGCTGACACAGCAGTGGTGGTGCATCGCCTCACTGAGGGTCTACATGGAGGAGTCATCAGAGGGAAACCTGACCTCTGACCTCAGCACTAAAGTCAACATCTGAGGTCTGCAAAGCAACATCTGGCTAATGCCGCCTCCACACTACAGGATAATTTGGGTCCGATTCGCCTCCTTTAATGGTTATTTGTCCAAATGATCCTGTTTTATTTCTGACTTCAAACACTAGTGTGAAAGGACATGGATACTAAACTAGGCTTGCTAACATGCTAAACATGTTAATTGTAGTACAGTTCCCTTTTTTTCTTCCTTTTTTCCTCTTCCTTTCCTCGCCGACCTCACTTGCTTTCCCTTCATCACTGATTGGCTCTTGTTTTCAACCTAACCACTCCCCATTTATCTGACCTCACTCATCTCATTCATCCCATTCATTCCTTCTCTTTCACCGCTGTCACCACTTTTATATTATGTCCATATAAGTGTCAGAACCTTACACATCCTTAATTACTTTGATTGTCTTAGTTTAATCTTTACGTTCGATTTGTTCCCTCCATTCAAAGACATCAGGTTTGAGAATAAACTTTTGGCAGAGGATCAAGGGTTTCGTGATTTTTCTTTTCTGTGCTTCCTGACCCGATGTCCGTGATGACAGTTCTCCTCTGATCTGGACCTTCTTCTCTCACTAATCACACACAGGTTGAATTTACATTGACCTTCACATCTGGTCCAAACTGCTGGAACTGCTCCTTTAGATCCATCGCACAGCTGATCAACATTATGGATTATGACACTTTTGCATAAATTTCTCCAGTTTACTTGGAGGGTGGATTTGTGTAATTAGGCGACGGAGGTGGTGGTTCGGGTGGTGGTGGTGGTGGTGGTGGAGGTGTACGTATGTGTGGAGGAGTTAACAATCTCCTGCCTGTTTACCTAGAGAGGGGCAGCCACCGTCTCCCTATATGTCAACCCTCCACTGATTGGAGTCATCCTCGCCACATACGGATTAATATTTAATGTTGGGGGGAGAGAGAGTACGAGAGAGAGAGAGAGAGAGAGGGGATGTGCAAAGCTAGGCTGCTGTTTATTTAGGATATTGTGAAAATATGAAGGGAAATTTGCAATTTTATTGGTTTTCCGCAACCGTAAGAGCTGTGAGAGAGCTCTCTGTGCCTGTGTGTGTGTGTGTGTGTGTGTGTGTGTGTGTGTGTGTGTGTGTGTGTGTGTGTGTGTGTGAGTGAGTGAACAACTTTAGAGCATGTGCGTATGTGGGCTTGGCAGCTCTGGTGACCTTCAGTCTTCAGTCGCTGTATGTAAACTCTCTCGCCAACTGTCCTGCATCAATCAGCCATAACACAGACACACACACGCAGACACACACACACACACACACACACACACACACACACACACACACAGAAATACAAGTGGAAATAACGTATGCACTCACATATAAAAATAATACCTATACAAGTAACTGAATTCCCCTTATTTTAAAGTGAAGATATAAGATGCTACAGAAATTAGCATCATTATGCTAGTCCAGCTAATTTGATGTGTATAGGTAGAGCTACCCTTTACATTTGTACACAGTCTTATTTATTCTGATATATTTATATGAGACTAAGCTTTTTAAAGAATTTGGTAAAAACATATTCAGTTTTAAACAGTTGATGCATTTATTTACTGAAGTTTTCATAGATTAATGTCTCAGTGTTTTTACTCTAGAATAAAAAATTGTTTAACAAATAGCAGGGTGTCTAATTGCAATGTGTATGTATGCATGTATATATATATAGTAATTTGCTGCCACCACCACATTTCACCGTCAGGATGGTATTAACCAGGTGATAAGCATCTCTTGGCGTCATGTTTGGAGTTCTGCCCAAAGGTTTCATTTTTTGTTTCATCAGATTAGAGAATCCTTTTCCTAATGCACTCACAGTCATTTAGATGCTGTTTGGCAAACTCCACGCAGGCTGTCAAATGCCTTTTACTGAAAGTGGCTTCTGTCTAATTACTGCACTCTAAATGCCTGATTGATGCTCGTCCTTCTGTCGGGTTTTTCCATCGCTGCCGTGGCCCTCTGAAGCTCTGTTAGAGTGATTTGCTCTTCATCACCTCCCTGACCAAGGCACTCGTTGCTCAGTTCGGCAGAGCGGTCAACTCTGGGAAAAGTCCTGGTGGTTCCAAAACCTCCTCCATTTCACTCTCATTGAGGTCACTGAGCTCCTGGGAGCTCTCACAGCTTCAGAAATGCTTTCACATCCTTGACCTGATCTGTGTCTCACCAACAGTTTTATCACAGAGGTTTACAGACTGACTTGAATTCTGGGACCTTATATACACAGGTGTGTGTCTGTCTAAACGCTGTCCAATCCATTCACTTGGCCACAGGTGGACTCCAGTCAAGTTCCAGATACAGCTCAAGGATAACAGAGTGACAGAAAAGGGTCAGAATATGTCTGAAAATCTGAAATTTTAGGTTGTAATTTTTAGCAAATTTGATAAAATTCCTAAAAACACATGGATTATTGATAAATTGACACCTTTCTATCAGAACCAGCATGAACTTCTTCATCAGTCTGAGCTCCAGTAGCTCTTCTGTTAGATCAGACCACAGGGTCCAGCCTTCACTCCCCACCACCATCACTGAGCCTTGACCCCTGACCCTGTCTGTGGTCCAGTGGTTCTCCCTCCTTGCTGCAGTGTTGGAGAAGCTCTGACCCAGTTGTCTCATCACAGTTTGGTCAAAAAGTCATATATCCACCACTGACAGGTAACCATGGTAACCAGGTAATCAGTGTTACTGACCTCACATGTCAGTGGTCATAATGTAATGGTGGATCGGCGTATACAGTGAAAAATCAGTGCACTAAAAGTGAAAACTGAACTGTGTGGTAGAAAAAGCTGAGCCAGGTTCAGCCACATTATGTTGGACAAACCTGTGAATCGTCTGCATCATTGTATGAACCCGTAATCTCAGTATAATTCATTCAAAACCTGCGTTTTTTTGTATTTACTCACTGGTATTGTGAAGGTGAACACCAAACTTGCTGTTTCATGGAAAATGCAATAATTCAACGGGCTGCAGCCTATGAATGCGTCTGTCTCCGTAGACAAAGAAACAGTGGGCATCCCGTCATGTAACAAAAAATATAATACATCAATCTGTTTCTTTTGCATCTTGATTCCCTCGAGTTCTGTGCTGCTTGTAATTTTCAGAGCAGATCAGTTTGCTGTAGCAGAGAAAATATACGATTTAATTTCAGATCTAAGCAGCGATAAAGGATTCATGATACGATAATCGACTTGGTGTCAGCCAGGCATACAGAGCAGGTTTTGGCTGCATTACTTTCCCTCAGTGTCCATTTCACTGTGGGATAACTTGACCCGTGACCTCCTGAGCTTGTAGCCTCTGCAGCTCGAGGAATCGCCCACTGAACCGAAGGGTAGTACAGGTCACTGGCGTTTTCTATCCACTTGCAAGGATGAAAACAACCCCCACGTGCCTCAGACGCTGAATGAGCAGGAGAGAAAGTGGAGACCGGGGGGAGATGTAGAGCCAGTCTGTGAGAACAAGCAGCGAGGATGGTGGTAATCAGGCACAAGGAAAGCAGAGGGAGGCAATTTCACCAACTCTTAACTTCCTCCGCAAAATTATGGCTAAATGGAAAAATAATGGAAGTGGCATCATTGGCCTCCTAGCACGGCGCTATTAGTATGCCAGTGACATGGAGCGGGGAGACCGACAGCAGTTATGTATTTTTGCAAGTATGCATATAATTTATTGTAGGGAACACAATTTACATGGGTAGTCAATGCCTGTTTTATGAGCTCACAAATAGATGTATGAATTGAAGCATATAATGGCGGGTAGCAGGAGGCACAAATACGTTCTAAATCTTCCAAATGTGTGCCACGAAAAAAATGTAACCAAGGAATATAAAACAAATTAATTCTTGCATGTTATATGTATTGGTTTTTGATTTACAAAACTAATCAGGGGAAATTTGCCCTCGGTGTGTGGGCAGGGTGTGCGTACGTGTGTGGGCTGCGTTGACATTTGGCATGACTCGTTTGTACGCGCATGCAGATAGGAGGGTGTCGCATTTAGAGCCAAAACACATACTGACAAAGAGTTTTTATTTCTGTATTTATCAGGGACAACACACAGGAATTAAAAGAAACAAGCCGGACTGGGGCAATACTTCAAGAGACTCTTATGACTCATGTCAGGGTTGAAAAAAAGGACTGGACACACACTGAAGTAACTGAACAGGGGAATCTCCATAGTTCTGGCCATATAGTAAACATCTCCACACATAGTCTTAGAAAGGGTTACCATACAGACAGTGTTTCTGACCAAAGTGACATTCAGCTGCTTTCTGATACCCTCCTATCTTCCTTCCACAATAAAAGCCTCCTCTGAGGAATATGGCTGTCTGTCAGTGACCCAGGAGCAGCTGAAGCCATGATGAATTTGAGATAAGACGCCTTTAAGCCCTTACCCTTAACTACCAAAGGAGGTGTGGGGACATCAAAAGCATCTCAACACAAGAAAGAAAGGTGGGGGGTGGGAGGGTTAACGGCGACAGGAGGACAGGTCACTATTACTTTCACAAAATGATGTTGGAGGAAAGAGGTGGCAGGATGCTTAAGCTGGATTTTGTTTAAAAGAGGATATTGCTAATGCATTAGCCTGTTAAGGGTTTACACCACTCACATAAAAAAACAGGGCAGTAAATTAGCCTGCAACATAAATCCTGTTTGGAGGAAGAGACGGTGGGGGTGGGGGGGTGG
>CM076657.1:24515060-24560017 GCA_038496675.1 Rachycentron canadum
ATATATATATATATATATATAAATCACAAACTTTCACGAACACTCTAAACTATAAGTTTATGATTTTTCATGATTTATTTTTCCACTCATCCTGGCCAGAACACGAGCTTCAGGAAGTGTTCAGATATAGTATTACGTGATGGTCATGACCAAGCGTAGCAATAACCAGTCAGAGCAGCCGAGCATCTGCAGTTCGCCCTTTTCCAAAGGAGTAAAGAGCAATAAATGCATAATGTAATGTGTCACATCATCTCTTCTTCCTCGAGTATCTGCAGAGAGTTTCCCTAAACGGGCAGTGTATTATTAACTGGACTGGACCGACACACTAACTGTTCCTGTGGATCAATGCAAACAATGTTGCAAGGTAACACAAGTACTTCAGACTCTTCCAACTCCGGATCCTGGTTTACAGCAATAATTCTCACACAACATACACATTAAGCTGATTCATATTAAGACTGTAAATATAAGGCTTTTTTATTGTATAGCAGTTATCTTTGCTTCCTATTGGTTTTGCTTTATTTTAGGGACATTTGTACGGTGGCCGTAAAGGCTCATGCAAACAAATAGACAAAGAAATAATAACTTGAAAAATATATATTAAAAAAATATTAAAAATATATCTAATTATAATGTATTTCATGCATCAGGTGTTTTTCTATAATATGTTATGGCATCAGATGCTACACCCACCGTTACTGTGACAATCGTGAACTTTTCAGTGGCTCGGAGGAAACCTGTTGCGATCGTCCTTTGCTGTATCACAACGCAGCTGTTTGTCAACTGACCGCCACTTGCCAATGTGTCGATGTGCATGTTTGTGCATCTCTATTAACATGTGCTGCTGTGAACCAGTGTATATCTGTTTACCTTTGTTTGTTCCACTGTCTCCTGCAGCACGCTGGGATCTGTGGGTTATCAGTGTAATTGGATCACCTCCCTGTCATCTTGTCCCAGTGTTTGTTGATAGGCCCTGTTTTAATTTGGCCTTTGTCTCTAATCTGTGGTAGCTGGCCCTCACCACAGTAATCCCTCAGATAAGTGACAGACAGATTGGGTATCTGAGGAGCAGCAGCCATGTGCCCTGGCCCCCATTTGTAAGCCTCTATAAATATGAAGGTTGAGGGGGGTGGGGGTATTTAATGGGGAAAGCAGAGTAATATAAAAGAGAGAAATGGACGAGAGAATGTGCTGAAAGCTCGGATACTTAACTCTTAAGTCAAACCAAGGTCAACAGAAGGTGTCAGCTGAGGTCAGAGGGGCTTCCAGCATTTTGAAGCTGTTGCTCTGAAGATTACTGCTGAGACGCATCATCTCACAGCCTGCATCTCAGACCAGTTCAGCCTAACAGCCAGGACCTCTGACTCATCAGATCTCTAGACTGTGACTAGACTCATCTGCTAATTTAACTCAGACGGTTGTAAATGCTTACGAATAAACATTTTACTCTTTTTTTTTTTATGTCAGTATGGCTCTAAACTGACATGAAGCAGTGGTTATATCATATGTCATATGAATGTCATATTAACATGCCTCTAACACTGCAGCTGCTGGGCAGTAGCAACATGCTACATGCTACAAAAATGCTGTCATGTGTCATCACTTTACTTTCTCAAAATAAAATTTCCAAGTGAATTTCTTAGTTGTAACTACGGTGGCCCCTAGAGCACAATGCACTAGAAGGAAACCCATACAAACAGACAAAACAAAGTCAGAAAACATCAGCACATGTGAAGCCTAGCAATAGTTCAGTAAGGAAGACTGTCCCACCGTTCATGCACAAGTCACAAGCACCATTTCCCGCTCTCTATAAGCTCCACCCATTTTCATCCAATCACAGTCTGACACTGTGGCCTTCAGCCAGTCACTCGTAAGATGTCGACTTTTTAAACTGTCTCTCTCTCTCTCTGGTGTCAAATCAGCACCGAGCTCCACCCCATCAGAAGTTTCCCTTTCATGGAGAAGTTCCCATCCTCGAGCTCCAGTCCTCATCGCCGCCACCAAAGTCCAGGCTCTGGAGGAAGATTCCTGGAATTGGAAGGAACCTATGGATCGCTGCCACAGGAATTCACTTCCTGCCAGAGTCTAGGGGCTGTTTTCCTTCTGTTCACAGTAAATTTCATTTCATTCAAATTTCTCACACTCTCTCTTTCCTCAGTTTCTCTCTCCTGGTTTAGATACGTTCCTAACACAACACGTGTTTCCAGGAGACACAAAAGTGATGAAACTTACTTCTGGTGTTGTTGGTTTAACTAATGTTATGTTAATGTCCATGTATGTTCGTGAAGGTGGATTATTTCTCCCACATGCAACAGAAAGTCTCAGTTTATTGTCCACCAGACTACATTTGATTATATTTTGCTGTATCCGTGGTTGAAATTGTATTAGACTGTTAATAATTTAATGTTCTTCTTCTGTGAGTCTGTGAAGCACATTCTGTCTGAGCCTTGTGCCAGTCCTGAAGGGTCCTGATGAGTATGACATCATCAGCATGGATGAGAGACAACCACTAACAGCAGCAGTCCTGAGTGCCGCAGAGCTGCTTAGTGGACTTTTTGGCCTGCTCTGGCGTGGATGTCGCAGGATCCTGGCTCCGCCACCTTAGCATCTGGCTCTCAGGACGTTAGCGTGCAGAGAGGATACAGAGAGGCCGGAGTGACGCGGTCCAAGTTTAGTCCTGATACCCCGGCGACTGTCTGATGCTCCTCTTCAGGAAAAAAAAAAGGGAAAGAATCTGCCGTCCCAGGCTCGTTTGGAGAGGAGCCTAATTGAATTAGGGCAGAATGAGAACATGGAGGAACGGTTCACATGCTTCATAAATGCCTGGAGATCCGTTACTTAGTCTTGGCAGGATCCTCAGCTCTTTTAAAGCTGACACTAAAACCACTGAGTACACTGAGAAATGACAGCCATCGAGAGGGGAACTCGACCTCCTTTCCCACCAGGGATTCCAGGTTCATCCCTTTGGCACACAAACACACTTAACACGCACAGTTTTTTGTGCACATCATTTCAGTGGTAACTCTACATTTAGTCTATCTGTGTGATGTTATCTGTTGGTATGGTGTAATGCACGCATCCTGTTTTGTTTTGTACTGAGAACCAACTGTTATTTCTTGGAGCCTTAGATGACACCCTGTGCACGTGTGGCACTAAACCCTTCCCATGTTTGACTCTGGTCACAGCCATAAGTTGATATAAAAAAATTGTGTTTTATTTCATTTTTATCTGTTAATTTCTTCATCTTCTTACCCTCCTTTTTGTGATATGGCTGAAAAAAGTAAGCATGTGACGCTTGAGTCAAGACTTAGGTCAAGGATCATCTTTGATGCTTTATAAAAAGACACATTCATAAAATTGTTGGCTCGAGCAAAGGGTTTTGGACGTTGTTCATCAATCTTACCAGATAAATGAAGACATTTTTAAAAAATGCATTAAAACTTTTTTAATATACAAAACATTTCTTATAAAATCCATTTAGTGTATTTGTGTGTCTTGACTAAGTCTCTTCTAAGTATAACTATGTACTTCTACAATATATACACAATAAAAAAAAATGAAACATTACAACATTTTCTCTTTTGACCTTCATCATAAAAACATAAAAGAACAAATATTTGACCTTCAGAAAGAGTCAAAACTCACAAATACCTCAGCAAACATATGGCTTAATAAAAAGTTTGAACATACCACCTTTTTTTTAAAAAAAAAAATGCTTTCACTCATGGGGAAGCACAAGGAAAGTGTACAAATCTCATTTCTATGTTTGAGACTGATGATGATGTGATTTATTTGGTTGCAGCTTCTTTCAAAAAAGCTGGACTCTGGACGTTTTGTAGCAGGTTGCAGCAAAATGCTCATGTTGCTGTTTATTTCTGAGACATTGTCAGGTAAACTACTTCCTCATATCTGCAGCCGTTTATCTTATCATTCTGGCAACTGTAGATCCTCAACTCAGTTCCTTTTAAACATCCCCAGGGTGCAGTTAGTGCTTGGGAAAACTGCTTCCATCCTTTTATGCAGCCTGAGCTGCAAAATAGCAAATTACCTGAGATGCACTTCCTTTTTTCAATACTTTCAGAGACCTTTTATGAGCTGCACTAAAGGAAACATGTTGCTGAATGACTCTCATCTGTCACTATGTTCCTCATGTTGCTTTTATATATTTTTAAGTGAAACCCTCGACAAAAGAAGAAGAAATCTTGATCAATGGGATCAATAAAATGATAATAAAGATACATAATTGTTATTATCCTGAGATGAATTTCAGGACAATCACACCTTTTATTTAAATGTCCCATTTTTAAATCCTATAAGCTTGGATGGTGGGTCCAGGTGGGCGGGGCTTGGGGCTTAGGGTGTAGCTGAGGGTGGTGACTGTTGTGACATCACAAATTTCCAGAAGTCCTGACTGCATGGACCTTTAAAAACGCTGTTCCAGAGTTTTACATCGGGATCTTTTCTCTAAGGAAATGCAGCGCCAATGAATACTGTTGATTGACATTGAAAACATTTTAGTTTCCAATATTCAATACTTTGGGCATGAGAAAATTGCTTTCACCTGCATTGTACTGGGGTGAAGGGAGATGTCCAAAATCGTGAGAAAAACCTGATCCAAAAGTCCAGGTCCGTGCAACACTGAGGTTGTAGTGTCCTCCTGGGAGCTGACACCTCTGACACGTAGCTTTGTCTTTGCTCTGTTCTTTGAGCTGCAGTAAGGTTCATGCCATCACCGGGCCTCCTGCTGCACCAGTCCTCCTGTTTGCCCTGTCCTCCCCTGCAGCAGGACTCGCTATAGCCTGTTTGTTTTAATCAGCACTATGTTTGCCAAAGAGCTTACCTTAGGAGATGGAAGTCCTTGTGTGTTCTCCTGCGATGCAGAGAGGACGGAGGCCAAGTACAGTCAGAGTGTAAAGACCCAAATAGAGTAAGCCGCCATTTTCTTTCATTCTTATATAAATTCTTTCCTCAGGACACAAAGTTTTAGTGTCTAGTGTAGATCCACCACCGAGGAAGACCAGAGACAGGAAACAGAAAAGGCAAAATAAAGGGATATTTTGGTCATCAGACCTATTTAAATAGAAAAACAACCTGTTACTGTCGCAGTCTGAGACAGATGAAGTTACAAACAAAGAATGAAAGAAAGTTTTCTTCCGTCCATTTGTCTCCAGAGCTGAATCATTTCTATAGAGCAGCACAGAGACATTCAGAGACTGAATGTTTTAGCTGAGCTGTCCAAGACATTAGCTTAAAGAAATGTGCCTTGTTACTGGCCCCTGGACAACTGCACAGTTCCCCTAATAGTCCATCTGGCCTTGTGGAGAACGTTGTTTTTCTTACGTATCTGTGTCACAATTTTCAGTCACGGTGTGGTTGTACTTTTCTTATTTTGTGGTTAGCTTGATGGCGAGCTTTTGTTGGCGCACCCTCCCAGCTCCTTGTACATCCTTTGTCATTTGGACGTAACGAATTATACGAAGGGAGACGGCAGTGCATGTTTAGGTCGTGCAATTGGAAATGATAAAAGTAGCAGTCAGAGCCTTCTTCTCAATCATGTCGTGAATTGTGTATAATTGTCAGACCCTTCGTTACGGCAAATAACAAAAACTGTTGGATGCAGCCCCCATTTCTATCATCAGGCACTTAAATGATCTGAGGAGCCCTTTTCACATCGAGGGCTTAAATAATCTTTGTATTCTGGAAAGATTTTTTTTTGCCCTTTCCTTTGATCGCTCTCACTACATGTCTAGTTTTGGCATTCACATGCTCCACGCCCCTCCACCCCCTCCTCTTATTTGTTCTCCATTTCAGCACCGTCTGCGAGTCAGATTATCATCAGCCCTCATTTAGCACGTCCACTCCCGGCCAGACATACCATCTTTGGCATCACACCCTTCTGTCAGGCTGCCTCTCAATGGCATCACCTCAGCCCACTATCCTTCCAACACCCTCTTTTGTCAGCAGCACAAAGTTGATCTATTTACCCACCATCCCACTGATCTTTTTCACAAACAACCCGAGTTAAAGGAAGGAGGGGATGCAGAGATGTCAGCCAGCCAGTCAAACAACCAACCAGCCTGCCTGCCAGCCAAACACAGCTCCTTTCCTTCAGTCGGCTGTAAAGCCCATCTGCTGGAGGCAGCATTAGATGCAATATCCAATTCAATCCCTTCCCTCAACTTTCCAGAAAGCTTTTAGCCACATTTTAGCACACAAAAGCTGCTGCTCTGGCCTTTGTAGCTTGAGCTTCTATTTAAAAAGGTGAGGGTGAGGATGCAGGGGGGAAGAAATCAATAAAGTGTCCTGGCTCTCAATCTTCTTGGCCTGCAGTGGAGGTGTTTTTAGGTTGGGAGAGGGAGGGAGGGCAGTGGAGAGAGGTGGACTGTTTTTGTCATTCATAAGCTTTGCTGACAAATCCTTGACATCATTTGGCGGATTGTATCGATAACTTCTTCCCTGGACTGTGGAGGACAAATCGAAATCATTTGTCTGGCTTTGTTGGGGTAGTGGCGGCGGCGGTGGCGGCGGCGGCGGTGGTGTGGGGTTGCCATGGGCAGCGGAGAAGAGGATGACGTCCAGGACAAAGCCAGCACTGCCAACCTCGGATGTGACATTGGCAGCTGAAAGCATTTTGTGCCGCAGAGAAGTTCAGAGGTCACAGTGAGACAAGCCAGTTGTGTCATTCTCAGCAGTTCTCAGCGTTGACGGAGGCCGGACAGCTGCTGTTCTTTACTGGGCCAAAGACGCAGAGCAGGATTCTTTAAAGAGATTTCCCTCTGGATCTAGTTTACGCCGGATCACAACATCCCAAAAATCAACAAAAAAAAAATACAAAAAATGACATCAATCGGCGTGATTCTTGTGACACTGACTGATATCCAATTTAATCCTAAAATGCACACAAATATGCACTTACACTCACTCACACCCCAAAAACACATTTATCTCTCATAAATATGCCCACTCACACAGATCTGTATTCATGTATTCTTAGTGGGGGCTGTTCCAGAGGGGAGGGAAAAAAAGAGCTCGCTTTCCCTGCCTGCTGTTTTGACAGTTGTGGTCTTGAGCATCAAATGGCAAATCTCTTAATCTGCCCTTATTAATACGAAAAACATGAGACTGTCTGATATTGTCACACACATTCCCATCTGCACGGAAATGAATGTAGAAGGAAATAGCAAAAATACCAGAGAGGTATTAGCATTACATAATTTAAAAAAAAAAGGATTGTGACAGTACAAATGTTTCTCTGGTGACACCTGGATCCAAATCGGTGGTGTGAGCTTTGGTGTAAGGCTCATAAAGTGTGTGTGTGTAGGCTTTCTGTTTTGGGAACAGGGATGAGACAGTGCTAATCGCAGTGTGTATCCTTGGCTGAGGGGGAATCTATTTGGGTGTATGAAAGTGACAGACTAGCTTAATTACTTTGATCCATGTTTAAGAGCTGGGAAAGGTCAAAAAACTAGGTCTGAAAGGTCTGTCTGGACACTGCCCTGCCGACCGACCTTCATCCCTTGTGTTTAAGCTGAAAAAAAAAAACCCAACAGCAACTCAAGAGCTTTTTCGAAAATCCAGGCATCACATTGCCGCGAAAGAGTCGCTGCAGATGTCTGCCAGATCTCTTCAAAGCCTGAGAAAATATACATGAATTTCCCGAAAATGGTCCCATTCAAACCCACCCATCATTCACAGGTCTGACTCCAAATTCAAGTGCTTAATTTTCTGCAATTTTTTGGTGATTTGGAGGCAAAATCTGGTATTAGTGCAGCTCAGCAGAGGGGTGAAAGTGGGGGTATGAGGGAGGGCACAACTTGTAGGATAGGACCTGGAGTGAAGCCACCATCTACAGGTCTTTGGGAAGCGTGTACCTGTTGGCAAAGGTAGGTACAAAATAAGATACGCTACACATCATCAACAGCAAAGCTCAGTTCAAAGGCAAAAATTAGCACAGATTTATGTTCCTACTACTCCAGCACACAATCTACATCTAAAAGTATTTATACTAAAGGCCAGACTTGAAAGCGCCTTTCTGTTTGCGATGAATTGTCCATTGGGGATACTGGGGCAGACTTCCTCCAAAACGTTAACAGTTGTTTTTATTGTACCCATGAAAAAAGGTGGAGGTTCAAGACTTGCCTCAGTCAGTTCATGCATCCAAACACTTCCCAACCACTGAGTACGAATTGGAGCGAACCTTGGATTGTCTATTTGGAAACAGGATTACGATTCTGCCAATCCTAAAGCTTGTCTCAGATGCTGTTAGAAGATCTGAAAAATAATTCATTTGAAGAATTATGAGGATAAAAACCCCCTTAATTATATATATATATATATATATATCTTTGGGCAGAGGCACAGTCTTGTATAGTGTCATTACTCCAACATGGAAAGAGCCAGGAAATTAAAACATCTGCTTTTTGCAAGCATGCAGGCAAAAAGGTTAACATTTTTAAAATACACCAGTAAAAACCCCAGTCCTGATTTCTTAAAGCTTTTATTATCTGTTTAAAAAAGGGCCGGTTGCTAATAAGTGGTTAAATGAAACTGCAGAGATCGTCCAGGACGTTAAAGGTTATCATTCTGAGCACAAAAACAAATCTACTGACCAGTCCACATTTGCTCTCGCAAAAATTATTAAGCGATCGGAGCTAAATCAAAGTTTAATCGAAGTCTGGCGACAGCGGTGTATTTCATTTGTAGCCTAACGTTAGCTTTTTACTTCTGGGGATTGTGCCTAGGCTTCAAACGTAACAAAGTGGTGATTTTGCTAAATAAAATATGTAAATATCATAAACTGCTGTTTGGCTTTTTGTTAAGGGAACCAGGGTGACGCCAACTTCTTCCGTCACCCCTCCTGGACTGCATTACAAACCATCCTCGGGAATAAAAGGAGGCAAACATCAGTTGCTTTAAAACTTCTTTACCTTTCTCAGGTAGTTGTCAAGTTGCTGCTGTGTTTCATGTTTCATTTGTCCGATAGAGAAATGGCCTGATCATCAGGACCCTAACGCCCAAGTCAGATTAGGAGACCGTTGAACTTCACAAACTCTTTCATTTTGTCCCACAGTGTCATTCACACGTCGTGATGCTGCAGGACTCATATTCTAGCTCACCCCTTTGAAAAGTCCAACATTTTATCAAAATAAGACTTTGGCTTGATGAGGAGAGGTTCTGTCTTTGAGAGGCGACCGAATGGGAAGTCCCTTTTTTATCTTCAAACACCTACTGATTATGTCTTAGTGTCCGCGCTTTAAGGAGCGTTATCCATGTGGTCACAGAGGAGAAAAGAAAAACCATTAAGGTTGTCAGAATATTACTTCATGTTTCATGTGACTATCCACAATTTAACAGTCTCTGTGAAGGTGTCCCATCTAGATTTGGTTTTCAAACTCTCTTTAATCTGAAACTTTTGCTCTTGTTTCTTAACCCGTTAGACTTTATTGTAGCAACATCAGCAAAAAAACTCGACTGAGCACAATGTTATCAGAACTGATAGAACAACTCTGCACAGGAGACCCAAGTTGTAATATAGTGGAATTTTCCTTTAGGAAGAGAGAGGAAGTTACAGTGTGAGTGGCAGGGACACTTTGAGCAAGGTCAGAGGTATTGGGAGTGAAGAGGGGGAGTCTACTCACCCTTCCCTCCCCTACCCCATTGTTGTGCCCCCTATCCTCTTGTGCATCCAACTTCAATTCCACTTCAATTTTTATCAACCTTCTGCTCGCCTCTCAAGGAGATAGGATTCAAACCCTGACACGCATTAGCCCCCCAGATTGACTTGATACTGCCACACCCAGGGGACGCTCCACAAAAAAGGAGACCCAGTTTATTTCTACCCCCCCATCCCACTTTCACTTCAGCCTGTTTCCTATCTCTCACCCACTTGCCCTCTACATCATGTGTCCTTCCATTTCTTATCCTCTTCTCCTCCTCTTCGTCCTCGCTCACTTCTATCTCCATCCCTCGCTCGTCCATCCTCCACCTCATCTTGTTTTCCCCAGTGCGTGCCTCCTTGTCAGTCAGCTGTCTGTGCGACACTCCACCTCCTCCCTCAGCGTGATGGACAGGTGCCACCGGGTTCTGATGGAGTAATTTGCTTACGAAAACAGGCTGGCATCAAAAAAAAAAAAAAAAAAAAAAAAAAAAAAAAAAAGGACAGATGGCGGCCAAGTGATTGCATTAAGAACGGGGATGAGAGAGAGAAAAAAGTGTGTGTTGGGGGATCAAGGCGAGAGAGGGGAGGGTTTTCCATTTCCATTCATCACCACGGCTGATAGACAGACCACAGACAGTTTCGGTTTTCTTTTTTTTTCCCTGACATTTTTGAGGTTGAGTCATCAGAAGAGGCCAGAGCCAGGTCAGAGGACACACTCCAGATACAAATACCACAGGAAATCTTCACACACACTATTCAACTCTTTCATTGCTCTAAGTATATATTGTTATTTTTGGATTGATGGTGGGTAATAAATCTATAACCTTTGCTTTGCAATGACACACAGTCTCTCTTCTTCAGTTGGTATTATCTTTAAGGAATAGTTTAATACAGTGAAACATGAACTCCTCTGTTGTGCTTTAGAAACTTTAAAGTTTCTAACATTAAAGGCCCAAATTTTACATTTTGGTTTACACTTCTCCAAGTCTTTTATTTTGTAGGGTTGATATCCATGAGAAGATATATTTGTGTTTTAAGAACCAAAAACCATCTCAGTGTAGTTTTCCATCTCCTCTCAGGCTGAGCTCTGAGCTCTAGGAACAACAGGTCATTCAGCCAATCAGAGGAGAGGATCGTGGCCTCTCTTCTCATTGGCTGACTGTTTTCTGAATGATCCAACAAAGATATGTCAGCCGTTTCAGGTAAAACACACCAAATCCTGCAGGGTTGGATGGTGGGCGGGGCTTGGTAAGCTGAGGTGACTGCTTTGTTGTGACATCACAAAGTTCCATTAGTCCTGACAGCTGGTTTTAAGCTCAGTTTCTGAATCCAGGCTGTGAGCATTTCTCTGTGACTGAGACCTTTGATACTTTCACTGTATTAATGTTGAACCTAGACCTATAATAAAAGACCACATGGAGGTCTACCTTTATACAACATGGGACCTTTAAATCAACCAATAATAAATCGCTAAGATAATTTGAGCTAAATGTAGCACAATGAAATATTTTTTTGATTTGACTTTTGAAAGCAGTTTTTCTTCCTTTGTAGCATTTGTTGTATTTTCTGCTTGTTGTACAAAATAACCGTCTGTGTGTCAAACCATCAGTCCGTTTTTTTTTGTTTTTTTTTTAACAGCACCCATTTAATGTGGGACCAGACGGCCCAGGTTTACATACGGCGCTGACAAAAACCACAGTGGTGATCAAACAAGGAGCAGTCATCACATTCATGAGAGGGACCGTAAATGAGTGTCTCAGTATCCACACACACACACACACACACACAGGCAGCAGAGTGTGGCTGTCCGGCCTGCTGGTGATTCCTCACAGATAGTATTGATCCGAGACGCAGGCCTCATTCATTACAGGCTGACTAGAAGCAGATGAGCTGAGGCTTAATGCTGAGCAGGGCCTTTCGCTGTCATCTGGAAAACCACAAGGGTAAATTGTAGAAGCTATGCATAAGTAAATGTGAAGGTGGGCTGTGTGTCTTACTCAGCAGCATTATGTAACACACAGCGTTCACTCAGTGAAACAGGGACTCGCTTTGTCCGAAAATAATGATGCGATCATATGTTTTGATGGAACCGGGGCTATTCTGACGACAGGGATTATTTCTGCCAGTGGGAGATACAGAAACATCCGAGATGAGTTTATACTCGAATATAAATGCTACAAATGGACAATAATGCTTCAGATGGTCATTTATCTACTCCTTCATCATCTACATCAAACTGATATAATTAGTTAAAACTGCCTTCTGAAACTGTCGTCCTCACAACTTTGGGTTAAAGCTTTTAATTCATATTTTACTTCATTCACAACAATACAATTAAATATATAGTCAATGTTCTATATTTACATGGGGATAGATTAATAATTGATTGATTTATGCATTTATATATTTAATGGTACAAATGGTAAAGTCATCAAACAGAGTTCTGTGATGTTTGCATTAAAACGTTATAGATATATTCAATGGAAGTATAATCAGCTAGAAATAGGCCCAAAATACAGTATTTATCCTGTATTAATACTGTGGAAAAGGGTTAAATAGAAAGTGTTTATTTTATCAGTGTTTCAGGTATTTTTTAAAATATTTTGTTTAAAGTTAGTTAAACTCAACTTCATCTGACAAACAAGTGAATGTGTAACTTTCAAGAAGATGTTTTAACTAATTATATGAAAGTTAAATATAAATGTCAAATACAATACTTACCTGACATTTTGGGCTGAATCGTCATTTGTTAGTTATTTAAGTTGACTGTTACAGTTGTATTAGCTGTTAATACAGTTATATTAGAGTTAATGTGACCGGAAAACTTTATCTTACTCACTCTTTCCTTCCATCATGCACCATGACCAGATATTACAATCTCCCTCCCTTCACACAAGCAGAGCAGGTTTGTGTTGTGAAGACACACAGTAAATAATAACTTCAGACATGTCACCACAGCAATAATCAGGCTTTCCTTGTTCCCACCGATTATGGATGATTAAAACTGAAAACTGATCAGTTTTCATCAACACATTTAAGATATTTTTAGCCTAATGAACATGTGAGCAGATATTCATTCACCTCTGGTTTGGTTTCTTCATCTCCTGAGAAAAAACACTTTAGCTGCTAAATGCATTACTGGCTAACTTTGTCTGTGTCTCCATTCGTGCATTCAGCCTTTTGCCACTGGGTAGATGGACGCCAGTGACACTGAATCAACCAAATAAAACGTGAGAAAACAAAGACAATGAGCTGAAAGAGGCTACAGCGCTGCACAGAGCTGAGGCCCACTGTTTAAAATACTAATTAACTAATTAACGCATCCAAACCTTTTTAAAATCCAAACCTTTAGACCAAAGCAATGCTTCCTTCTGAGTTAAATCTACATGTTATGTCTGGCTATGACTTATTTGATCTACTGTTTCTATTCTACTTTATCAATGAAAAAAAATGTTGATGAGCGTTTTATGTTGTGTGATCAACTTTTCTTTAGTGGTGATGATTTTATCGATGCTGGATTTTGACCATTGGAATCAGGAGAAATTCAAGCGAGTTCTAATTTTGCCCTAAGAATTAAACTGACTAATTCTGAGACCTCGAATCTCAGACCCCACATCTCAAGTGCTAATTTCTGTGATTTAGCTGCAGCTCGATTGTGCCGGTCTGCGATTGGAGCTGGTTGAGACAGACAAAGCCTTCAGCCTCTGTCCCTGGCCCAGCAGACTCTGCCTCATACATGCAGCTGTATTTCCCCTGAGAGTCTGCAGCGTTCCTGTTTCTACAGCGCAACACACTGCCATTTTCAACGGGGGAACCCGGATCACAAAGAAGAAGAGCTCCAATTGCCTCTGCTAAAACCTGGCACAGCTGCGATTTGGCCTTTTGGATGCTTCATTTTCTCCCCTCTACGCCGTTTTCTCTCAGTTCCTGGGCTGCAGGAAAAGAATGACTTCTGCTTAACGATAAAATCAATGTCATTTTGAGGAAGGAGCGAGAGGGAGGGTGGAGACGAAGGGCTGGAGAGAAAAGGAGGGAAGGGAAGGTGAAAGGGGGGAAGTTGAGGAGGCGAGTATATTACTGAGCTGGCAAATGTGCCCTCATGCCAGGGAGTCAATTTGAGTGAAGCCGTGCAATGTGACATCATTTACTCAGAAATCCCTAATTTGTCAGCATTAATATTTCAGCCCCAGCATCGCCTGTCACAGTGTGCCAGAGATGACTGATCAATCTATAAAACGGCCGCGGCTAATTTATTGAATATTTATGTGCAATGTCATGTGCAGGAGAGCAGCAGAATTTATTCCACCGCGCTCTGCTCTTATGCCCAGGAACTTTTCTAAAAATCAAATTTTAGAGCTCGAGGAATCTGCATGATGTGTAACAGTGAAGACAAAATATCAGAGTCGAATTAGACACGAACAGGTTTGACAGAATGACCAGCAGAGAGATGAACTCAGATTATTAAATAATAAATTAGCAAATTAATAAATCTAATTTAATTTGATTAAAAAAATATATATATAAATTTGGAAATTTACATCCTTAATTATTTACATTTAAAATAATGTAAATACACGTCTGTAGAATATATAAAAGATGTAAATGAATTCAATGAATGTGTATAAATCCCATGAGTTTGTTTATGCTGAAGTATTTTTCTCATCATATATGGACCTTTAATTTTATAATTTCCTTTTAAATTAGACTGTCTTCTTGTTTTTATGTACAATTAAAACACAGGAGATAGATACACCTGAACATGACAATAGATTCATACACATACATATTACATCGTTTTTAATCGGGTCATGTGATGTGTTTCAGTGTATACAGTAAACTGCAGCGCCTGGTTGTGCTTCAGATTTCTAGACCTTTGGTGGTTGCAATATCAAGTGTGCAAACAGTCTCTTTTTCTTATGCTGCCTAAATGCATTCATGCACAACTGGGGCTGCATGTGCACATCAGCCCCACCCCCCTTTGCCTCTGACATTTTGTGTTTTTCCTAATTGCTGTGTATTCGAGATCTATTGTCTATTTAAAGTCTAACCAGGGTCACATCTTGGATTATGAGAATCCTTCTGTTTCTGCCACCTGAGCTTTTCCTGACAGGCCATGAAGTAAACTTTTAACTTTAAATCTTGAGATTTCACTTTTTTTTTTTTACTCACTGTTCTGTTTTTCTCTCTACATATTGTTAATTTGAAACCTCCTCTTTAATCCTTTCTCAGTTTGTTTTGGAAATAAAAACATAATAATGTCTCATATAATATTTTTATAATTGCAGAATTTAAACTGTCATTGTGTCATCCATTTACAGAAATATGATGATGGCTTCAATGTTGCCTGAGGCTTTAGCTCCAGTCCCTTTTTTTCCCATAAAACCTACAAAGCAGGAAAAACAAAATTCATCTAAAAAGAGCTACATTAAAAGAAATGGTTGTTTGTTTCTTCTGAAAATAATTAGTTCTCCAAAGTCTGTAGTTTTGAACCCTGACAAAACAATCCCAACTTACTTGCTATTTCCTGAGCTTTCAGCTGCATCATGCAGTGGTTATGAACAGAGTTTGCTCAGTTGTCATGGAGATGAATCTGCTGACATGTCAGTTCAGAGGCTGTTGTGATCTTTACATTTTAACACTTTGTGCTGTAGTCAAACCCCTGGAAAAGGCCAGTTCAGTTCCTTCAGTGGGTCGAATGACTATGTCCAAAGTAAAGAATAAATATAGACGTAACTGAGTGAGATTATGGGCCCGATTAATCCAGAACATGATGGTTCAGATACACAGCAGAAGCACCTGACTCCATTCAGCTGAAAATGATGAATCTAAACAGAGGTGGCAGCTTCTCTCCTCCAATAAATGTGAATCCCCTTAATGCCTCTTCCTAATCTGTGTGTGTGATTGTGTTGCTAACACATGACTTCTTCGTCATTGTCTTACTCCATACATTGCTCCCTGTATTATTCCTTCTACGGGGATAGATTTTTAGCACAACCCACATTGTATGCAATTATTTACCGCCTGGTGATGGAAAAATCCCTCCATTTTCTGCTTTTGTTGGCAGCTGCACTGCACATTTACACAATAGGCATTTAGCATGGACAGCGTAATTATGACAGCACATCAGAGCTGGAAGTGCTGGGACAGTGCCAAGGCGAAAGCTGCTCAAACCCTCATCCTTCAACGCCGCCCATGAAGATCATTATGAATGAAAATTAGTGCCGGTGGGATGTGGGAGACGAAGTGCGAGAAAAACACCACGGTGGAGCGCTGGAAGCACGGCGTCCCTGTACGCCAGGACATCTCTCTGACTGAATACTGCTGCAGGAGTGGAGAGTACTGGCTAAGGTCACGAGTGGAAAAAACACAGAGCTCGTGTTTCTACTGAAAAACATCCACGTCAGAGAGTGACATCTAGCAGGAGGATACCTGCAGGGAGTGTGATGTCACTCACTGTCAGCAGGTACAAATGGTTTGATATTATTATTTTCTTTATTATTTTCTCTCTTTTCCTCTTTATTTCTTTTTTTTTATAGTGTTTGTATTGTAGTATTGATTGTGTCGCAAAGCACTTCTGCTGATGGAGTCATCCAAACCAGTGTTTCTTCCTGTTCCTGTGGGTCTGTATTAGATATATTTGTGTTTTTAAATACCAAAAAACATACTCTCTTCTGATTGGTCCTTTAAAAATAGAGCAGATTTCAGGTAAAACTCTCAGAGAAACCAAATCCTGCAAGTTTGGATGGTGGGTCCAGGTGGGCGGGGTCTTGGGGCATGGCTGAGGGCAGTGACTGCTTTGTTGTGACATCACAAAGTTCCAGAAGTCCTGACGACCCTTTTTAAGGCTCAGTTTCTGAATACAGAAACATTTTTGAACATTTTTCTGTGGATAATTTTTTTTTTATACTACACTGTATGGCCCTTTAACATCTACCTTTAGACTGTATGGCCCTTTAACATCTACCTTTAGACCGTATGGACCTTTAACATCCACCTTCAGACTGTATGGACCTTTAACATCTACCTTTAGACTGTATGGACCTTTAACATCTACCTTTAGACCATATGGACCTTTAACATCCACCTTCAGACTGTATGGACCTTTAACATCTACCTTTAGACCGTATGGACCTTTAACATCTACCTTTAGACTGTATGGACCTTTAAATTTCCTGCAAAATGCATTAGGTAAAACCATTTAGTTATATATTTGTGTTATATTTAAAAGAAAGAGGTGAGTTTCTGTATTAGCAAAGGTTGTGTGAACATCAATTTCCACATGTTTTCTGTCTGATCAAACTTGCTCCTGTGTGTGTATATTTATATTTGTTCTGAATGGGATGAAGTCAGCTGCAGCCTCCTGCTTCATACAGCCACCCAGACATCTCTCCAAGAGTTTTACATGTCTTTCCTTGAAAGCAGCCTTGGTCTTCCATGTGGTTCTGCACAGATCATGGGTCAAGCCAGGGGTCATTTCCAAGGTTAAAAATATTGATAAAATGATTTCACAATAGCACCAAATGTGCATCACTGTCAGAACGTTGGAGCAGCTCGGACAGATTTCCACTCTTGTTAAAACAGAGTCATCGAGGTCTTTTCCTAGTGTGAGCCGGCGGGTCAGCAGGTCACCGATCTCACCAGCTTACAAACCAAAAGTGCAAATCTCTTCCTTGCACCATGGTTAGCTTTAGCCCCTCCAGTCCCTTCATTATATCAGCACTAATTACAAATTCTTAAACCAGTGCCAGACATTACAATAAGACAGTGCAGTGAGCATATGGCATAATATCCTATTAATGAACACTCTAAATTCAAACTCAGGTCAGCGCTATCACGCCGGAGAACGTGTCACTGATCCGATGGAAGCAGGAGGAGGGGGCTGTGAGGGGGCTGGAAGAGGAGGAGGAGGAGGAAGTGACCTTCTTCTAAAATGCACAGACCAATTTCGAGGGGGGAAGGCAGCCCCCGGGGCCGTCTCATTGTTTTACTTGTTTAATTTTTCGCCAGCAATTATTGATATAATATTTTGATGGCAGAGCTGAGGAAGGAGAAGTCATTAAAAGGGACTGAAGGAAGGAGGAGTGGCTTTTTTCCCCTTCATTTTCCTTCAACACGAGCTGCTTCTAATCACCTCTTTTTTTTTTTTTTTTTACACTCCTCTTTCTTTTTTTTTTTTTTTGCATTTTTTCCTACCTGCCACTCTCCATCTCTCTCCAGGGGGAAAGTTGAGCTATTTGCATTCACTGTCACAACAGTGTGAGGAACAAGTTGTGGCCGTCTCACAGGCTCAGTCCTCAGCACGCTCGCCGTTTTAATGGAGACTGTCAACTACAAGAGAGATGGATCCCCCCTCCCCCCTTATTTCCCTTCTTCCCGCCGACCCTCCTTCTTTTGGAAAAAGGGGGATGCAAATAGACACATTTAGCATGATTGCATCTGAGAGTGATAGATGTTCCCTGTGGCGTGTGCTGTTTGGTTCTGGTTTTTCTGAGTTAATCTGCTGAGATGACCCCTGTCTGACGTGACGTGGGGGCCGAACGCAGAGAGCAAAAGGACGGTAGAGGTAGGGGAGGAAGACACTTCACCTTTATCTGAAATGGAGCTGTGATCAGTCCTCTCCTTGTCAGGGACTGAAAGGCCATCAGCAGCCAAAATTACCTCCCCACTCATTCAGAGCTGATAAACTGTACCGTCCTCTTTATGTGGAATTCATATGGACGTGAAGTCAAAACAACTCTTCCTACTGCCACCCCCGACGAGGAGCTTTAGGGGGGCTCATCAGATTACACAGGGCCCTTCTCTCTACCTCTCCCTGGGGACAGCTCACTCTCAGCAGGCCCCTGGAGCTGGACCCCTGCCCCTGAGGCCCCCGCTGAGCGCTGCGGAGCTGTGTTTGTTTAAAAACCAGACTTAATCCTTCGCAGCAGCTGTCTCAGATCAGGTCCCATTTCAGAGCTGAGGGAGGAGAGGGGAGGCTCACAGGGCTGCAGGTGCATACCACAGGACTGAAACATGGAGGTGAAAAAGTGAAAGAGTCAGATGTGGAGTGTCCAGAGAGGGTAAGACGACACTGTAGGATGAGAGGAGAAGAAAGAAAATATGGGAGGATATTATGGTCACGTCTCCTCTCAGAGTCACTTAAACCAGGACACACATGTTGTACAAAAACATGCTGCAGCTTATCTCCAACGATCAGAACATAAAGTGCTGATGCTGTAGTTTCTTGGAGCAAAAATGTTCTTAAAATCTGGTTTGACTTTAGCTTCACGAATGTCCATTTAAAACTTTTTTGTTTCTTGGTTTTAACAGTAATCAGTAATTTAGTCTCTATTGAGGAATGGATCCTTTAACAAAAGCAGAAGCTGGAAGTAGAGGCTATAAAATAACTTATATATAACTTATAGATTGAATCACTTCTCGCCCAGTTACAGGTAACGTTTATGTCTCCTGGAGCATGATGGGACCTGCAGTGCTAAGACTGAAAATATGTTGAACTCAAACTGAAAAACGGACAGAAGTGAAAAAATAATCTCTGAGAAAGAGACGTTTACCTGTTTGACACTGTCAGCGCATATTTCTCATGACAATGTTCCACCAACTGTTTTTTACTTTTTCCTGATATTCGCCTTTACCTGTCTGTCTACCTGTCTACCTGTCTACCTGTCTACCTGTCTACCTGTCTACCTGTCCACCTGTCTACCTGTCCTTGAACATGTACAGTATAATTCATGTGTCAAACAATGGCATTCCCGAGAAGCCTAAACCTACAAAGGATGACCATGCTTACAGGTGTGTGTGTGAGTGTGCGTGTGTGAGTGTGCGTGTGTGTGTGTGTGTGTGTGTCTGTGTGTGTGTGTGTGTGTGTGTGTGCGCGTGTGTGTGTGTGTGCGTGTGTGTGTGTGTGACTTCCCTCCAATCCTCTTGTGGACACTAAAAAAAGCAGGGAGTGTTTGATATTCTTTCCCAGGTTCGGTGCTGCCTGTGTGCGCCGAGCAATCACTCAGTCATTCAGCTGATAACCACAAATGAACAGAGGCAGAGAAAGGGCTGCTCTGTGAGTGTGGACTCCACCTGTAACGGCTTGATTAGACAGAGAAAAAAGGTCATTCTTGTCCAGGAGTAAACTGGATTTATTGTTGTCATGACTGCCACGCAACAGTGATAAAAATGACCTCAATAAAAAACAGCACAGCCAATGACATATGCAAATGATTCCATAAAGGCATAAATGAAAGGATGTGGGGGGGTGATCTGCAGGGCGGGTGAGGGCGGGAGCAGTGGGGGTCAGATAGAGCAAATGAAGGCCGAATGGCGGATACAGGGGCCCGGGCCCATCACTCTTCATACTAGCCTTTTATGTAGCTGTCCAGCCCCGACACGTGGCCCCTCTTCTCCTTCACTGGCCCTCTGGCTCACTGATAACGCAAAGGGCAGTGCCAGTGTGTGTGTCTGTGTGTGTGTGTGTGTGTGTGAGTGCTGCTACACACACTGTCTCTGTGTGGTCATGTGAGTGCTGTTAGCTGTAGTGACTGAAACCTGAGTCCTTCAAAATGTAATTATACACTGATGATTTGGACTCCTGGGACTCAGTCATATCACCTCCTCATAGTTCACACATTATAATAACCACTTAGATGAGACACATGTACAAAGATTGTTTCAGTCTGGTGCAATGACTAAGCTCAGCTTCCAGCCTCTTGTCGTCACAGTGAGGTTGCCAGGTTTGGCGCAATTGTGCAAGTACAGAGGCCAAAATAAAGGCAGATTGATAAAAGCAGATTGACCACTTTTCCACTGTCAGTTGAGTTTGTCTTTCTGCTCAGACTGAGGACACACACAACTGTGAGGAGTGATGTCATCATGCACTTACACACACACACACACACACACACACACACACACACACACAGGAGAGAGAGAGTGAGCTACGAGCCACCGTGCAAACTGATATGACGGATCTGTCACGTCTCATCTGCAGGTTGTTCCTCCTGAAAAAGATCTTCGATCAGTGATTGTATGTTTTTATCTCTGAGCTTTAGTTCACTCTCAGAGGAAGGTCTCTGGTTTAACAGGTGACAGGTGTGTGTCTGTGTGTCTGAGACGTTACAGCAGGTAAACCCACGTGTTGTGTTTACATCAGTGCTGATTGGAGCCAGATCTGATAAACACCCGTGTCTCCTGCAGAGTCATGTGAATGATGACTGTAGCCCGTTGTGAGCAGGTCTTTGTCCAGAGGGATGCTGCGCTGCATGGACTGTAACAACCAGTGCTGCAGCTGCTGCTGCTGCACAGATTAAACCACTGAGATACATCACGGTAATTCATGAGCTTTCATGTGACATCAAGCCTGTATGCTAAGCTAGGCTAACCATAACCCCACCATGACCCCAGCTCTGTTGGTAGCAGACACTCATCACTGTCATAGACATAAAGCAAATAAAATATTTCCCTAAATATTGAATTCAACATAATATCAAATACAGGTTGTTAAAAAAACATGTTAAAAAATCTTATTGTGGTGCACTAGACTCTGGGGGGCCCAGGCAAAGAGGCCTGTCGAATTTCATCCATGAAGCCCCCCCGAACATGCAGGCTATTGGCAGACCACATAATTTACAGATGTCCCCTGAACGCCTCACATGTGGGCAATCAGAACAGGAGTTGGAGCAGCATAAAGGCACTGTGTAGTGTCTTTATTGGAGCTTTAAGAGGGTTTATATTTGCCATTGTAAAATGCATCAATATGAGGGGCCATCAGGGGCCCCTTTGCCTTTGGAGGGAGTGGGGGGGCCTAAACATTTTTTCTTGGCACCTCTGCCGTCATGGTTTTATTTGGTTGCAACACCGTTTTCTGACACATCTGGCTGATCTGCTGAGGTTAAATTCAAAAAAACTGTGAGAATAATGTTTTTTTTTTTAAACTGGAGGTGGGACACCTGGTAAAAATAAGATATTTGACATTGTGCGCCAAAATTAAGAGAAACTGAAGAAGCAGGAAAAAGCCAAGAAATGAGAGACAAAGCAGCAGATAGAAACATACAGTCACAGAGACAGACACTGTAAAACAAAGAGAGGAGGCTACAAATGAAGAGTGCAGCAATGCTGGCGGACATTGGCATCCCTCTAGCTGGCACGCCAGCATGCCAAGTTGTAGGATTTACCCTGGAGCCCTTGGGCTTCACTGTGAAAAGACTCAGTTGGCTTGAGGGGCCCCCGTGGCTGGCTGCAGCCGTGGTTCCCATTGTCTGAGCCGCTGGAGAGAGGGAAACGCCGGATGAATGGAAGGAAAAGAAGAGGAAGAGAGAGGAGGAGGAGGAAGCAGAGGAGGAGGCCAGAGGGAGAGCAGCAAGTGGTTCCAGGGAGCGGGGCCAACATGTAGAGAAAGAGGAGCGAGCTGGATGCCACTGTACACGGAGGAGCTAGGAGGAATAACCCATCTCAATCAGTGGCAGACTGATGTGCACAGCTGCTCGTCCACATTTACACATTTTATAAGACTGAAAACTCCATTGCGAGACGGTCACATCTACATTTCTTCTTTTTGACCAAATACAAAAGTCAAAACAAACTTCAGCATCAAGTTTCCTCGCCCTCGTCCATCTCTATCCTCCTCCACCTCTCTGTGGATCTCTGTGGTACTGTGCATGTTCATTTCTGAGGCGGTGTGTGATACGCCGTCTGCTCTCCTGTTGCCAGCAGCCGGTGCATCGGAGCAGAGCTCTGCAGCTGTGCACGGACCAGAAGTCGCCCGTGAATGAGAGCTCATCCGCCGGAGCCGGGGAAAGCACATGGTCAAGTGGTCAACAAATGAAAATGGAAAATTGCTACCACTTGTTGGACCCGTTCAAGTACATGCAGGCGGGAGAGGTGGTCGGGTCATGATGGATGCCCCGTGTCCCCCGTTGTTGTTGATATGATCAAAAAAAAAAAAAAAAAAAGATACTAGGGCCGATCACCTCCACCCCCTCACCCACTCCTCTCCGTCCCCTACATCCCCCCTCATTCACCATCATAACAGACAAACAGATGTGTGCAGGTGGGCCTGCAAGCACAGAAAATTGCCTGTGTGCAAAATTGCCTTTAGAATGAGAATTTTTGTTTATTTGTTGTACAAGTCCAATCATGTTTTTGAGTCCAAGTAGATTGTTAGTGGGGCTTTTTCTTTTTTTTTTTTTTTTTTATCAAAATAACAGGGATTTTTGCCTGTTTTCCAGTTAAGCAACCAAATAGGGACATGAATAGTGCTTTGGGACATGCTCACTGCTGCACAAGAGGGGCAGCCAGAAATTAAATGTACATAGAGTGAAACGCAATGCTTTTAATTCCAGTTCCTTTTAAGAGAACAGACAGTATCTTAGGAATGGAAAAGATATAAAGAAAGAAAAATAAGGAGCGGGGCTGGTCATATTTTAAAAGCCCAAAGCAGTTGTAAGTAGTGAACATGCTGTATCTCTATATAAGTTAAATCTAGTAAAATGTTCGTGCACCATTTACCACATAATTTGATGCGAACACTGTGAAATGTAGGAATACGAAAGCAAATACGCCAGAATGGCAATTTAATGAAAACAAATGTTGGATGTGCAGATGCAGATGTAATCGTGTGTTTAGAGCGCGTCGTTCTATCTTTCTCTATCTGCTCCTCTTGCTCACGCACACACACAGACACACACACACACACACACACAGACACACACACACACACACACACAGACACACACGTACACGCACACACACATGCAGGTTCTAAGGAGATTGTATTTGCCTAATCATGTGCAATTTCCACTTCATTTCCATGCTTTTTTTCAGCTGGAGGCTGAAACACAACAACATTTATGTGACATCACAGAATATAATCACAGTGTGTAAAACCACAATATGACAACTTACAGGCCAGAGACTGGAAGTGTTCTCGCTCTCAGTGCTGAGGTGACTTTTACCTTCAGTCAGTGAAGTGATGATGGTCAACAGGTAAACAGGTGTAGTAGTAACCTGTCTCACAGGATGTGAACTGTGCACCAGTGTCAGGCTGCAATCTCCCATTCTACCTGTTAATGTTTCTGAAACCCACCTCACGACATGAAACAACTACTGCTTTCAAACCAGTGATCTTTGATGAAGAATTGAGTCGTGTAATCACGTGGAAATATTTAACTTCTGACACTGTTTTGCAGAGGCAGTGTCACTCAGCACAAGACCATGATAACATGTAAACCAGAGAGTTTCTCCCCATATCCTCCGCCTTGTAATTTGGTGTTGTCATCTAATTTGTGTTAACCAGGAGAAGCAGGAGGAGAAGGTGGAGCTGTGGTGGATCTGACCTGCTCTGTGCTCTATCCTGGTTGTGTGGTACAGCCTCTTATTTAAAACCATCAATCATGTTGTATTGAAGACTTGAAACTAGAGACTGAGACCATAAACTCATTAGGAAAACGTTTACTGAGCTAATAAATCAAGGAGAAGTGGGGACATTTTCCCATAGACTTCAATACAATCTGACTTCTTTAACAACCAGTGGAGTCGCCCCCTGATGGTCATTAGAGAGGATGAAGGTTTGAGGCTCTTCAGCGTTGGCTTCGTCCACTTCTACAGACTATAAGCTGCATCAGAAGGAGCAGCAGCTGTTTGATTTCTTTATTATTAATATTAGTAGTTACACACCTGTGATGGTGTGGGTGGTTATCAGCCGCCCCTTTTACACAGATGTTGATCCGTGAACCTCGGCTGCCGGCATAAAATCGACCAGTCTGTGTTTGTACCTTTTATACAGAGCGGTGAGGTGGAATAAAAGCGCAGCATTCCCGCCCTGAACAGGCTGTGAAAACGGGCCTGCTGTTACAGTGCAGTCTCACCAAGGCTGCGAGATGAAGTTTAAGGAGTCGTTCATGATGAAATCCAAGTCTGAGACCAGAACTTGAGAGTCAGTAAGCTGGCAGGATCAGCACTCTGCAGCTAGACTTTCACAGCTCCCTCACTGACCTTGGCCAACACACATCAGTGCTGCAGAAACGCTGACATGATCAAAACTATGACGCTTGAATGAGGCTGTTTGAGGACAAACCAAACGACTCAGAGGAGCAGTGGAAATGAGGTGATGCTGCCAATCACACAGCGCTGCGGTCAGCACTTCATCACAGCAGGACGACGCCCTCCTGCCCCCCAGCCCTCCCCCCTCTTCTCCCTCAGCCTTCATTTAACCTATATCCACCACGGAGACTGTAAGAAACGAGCCCACAGGTCGTCCGTCAGCCGGTTTTTATGACCTCATCGTTAGGTTCTGTTGCTAGGCGACATCACCATCTTTTCCTGAACCTGCCCCAACCATGACCGGTACTGTAGTGTACCATGTACTGTACCATGGCGACGAAGGTGGGTACGATGCTCGCTGGTTGTTTATTATTACCATGGCAACCGTGGAGGACTAGTTGAACCATGTCCTCTGTCCTGAGTCATGAACTCTTCAAAATAAAAGACAATATCTTGCTGACTCTACGACTTCAAAATAAAAAAATGAGGTAAGATTAATTTTGTATCACTCAGATAACATGTATGGCTCTTTAGATGTGTGTGTGTGTGTGTGTGTGTGTGTGTGTGTGTGTGTGTGTGTGTGTGTGTGCACGCTAACCCAGGAACATTGAAAAGGAAACAGTGAATTTTTCCTAATTTCCAAAGCTTTATTCACAACGGGCCTTTCTTTTCTGCATTTCTCTTCTTTGTTTTCACTTGAGAGCTTTAGCTATGGCTTAATCACTCCTCTTCCCATTTCCTTCTCATTTGCTCTGCCTCTGTCTCCTCTCTCTCTCTCTTCTCACCCTCCCCAGTGAATATCAGCGATAAATAAGAAAGGATTAAAAAAAATGAATCCTGAGCAGCATCGGTTTTGCTGTGAGGCATCTACGTACAACATGTGGCTGCTCTTCTCGATGAGCAAAGATACTGTGGGATAATAAAACAGGTTGAAAGAGACAGAGGCATCTCGAGCTGAGTAAATATTTCATCTTATACACAAGGTTCTTTATTTTATATATAAACAGGGAGGAGCTGTCAGTGCTCAGCGCTTGGAGTAAATCAGTAAAAGGCTGATCTAAAGATAAGGTGGGTGACAGAACGGTGGTGATGTGTCTTCATATTCTCCACTGCAAAACATGACTTTTTGATGATTGCGCTGCACAACAGCAGGTGGAGAAAGAGAAGACAAAGGTGTAGAAATGAGCTCGACTGACAGCTGTGAACTCTGCTCGCTTTGTAGTTGATATCGTAGTCGCTCTGCTCATTCTTACGACTTGTGCTCATCATACTCTTGAAGACTCTTAACTAAATTGTGTAAAGACTCTGTTTTAACAGTTGTGCCGTCACCTGAAACACAACAGTGTGACCCTCAGGCTCCCTGATGGTGTTTTTTGCTGCCATGTTATTTTCATTACCAGTGCACAATGAAAATAATAAAGGTTGGGCCGTGAAGGAGCCACCTGTTGGAGCCTCCACATTATTAAAAGCCTTAGTTTGGACTGTAAACCCAACATGAGAGTTGATTCTTGAGTTTGTAAATAGTGAACAATCCTAACTCAATGGTCACTTGCTGTTTCTTTCTGATGCTGCAAACTGCATCACATGGTCTTCATCAGAGTTTTGAAGCACCGATGAGCCAACGCTAAAAAGAAATCAGTTTCCACCGTCTCGTTCCTCCTGGACCACAGCAAACTGTACCCTCAGAGAAGCATGATGCAACAAGTCCAAGAAAGAAAAAAACCCAGAGAAGTCTGAGCGGCCCCTTGTCATTTCTCATTAGTTCCCGGCACTACCCGGCTCAGGCATGGTGAAGCGTGACCCACAGCAGGTTAGGGCAGCCTGGTCCTTCCCAGCTCATAGGCCTCTTTAGGAGAGATATTGATGATGGTCAGGAGGAGGCTTTGCTAAATGAGCCTCAGCAATGAGCTGGAAAATGACTAATGTTCCCTGGGTGAGCCCAGAGTGGTCGGGCCTGCCTCAGCACTGCCTGCCCACTTCTTCATGACTGAGGGGGAGAGAGAACACGTACATGTGTGTGTGTGTGGGAGTGTGTGTGTGTGTGTGACGATCCAATATCTCCTTGACCTAATGTGCATCAAAGACATGATCTGTGAGACATACGGTGCACCGATATGTTTCCTTGTACACAGCTGCATCAGGGAAATTTTATTAACACAGAACATTTAGTTTATGTTTTTTTTTTATAACAAAATGAATAAATTGGAAATGAATAAAAACAGATGTATAAAAGGGCTGATAACACAAATACCAGTGGATTTGTACACAGTTTTGTCTTTTCACATCTACGACCCGGCACGGAGAAGTGGTATAGATGATGGATGGATGGACTTTCTCTTCGTGACTACAGTGAAGTAAATGTTGAGTAAGAATCAAGTATGTTTATGAATAGTTAAGATGTGGTTTGGATCAGTCAAAGTAAATCAGGACACTAACATGTTTATGGTTGATGAAGCATAAAACTTAATCAAAACTAAACATTAAGATCAAACCTATTAGGAGACATGAGGTGGGCTCTCATGCACTGGACTCAGGAAATGCCCCAATCCCCTCCCAGACCTCCTCATCCTCCTTACTGTACGACCGAAAGTCAAAGTGACAGGAAGTCATTTATTGTCCACGTGAGCCAGCGTTTCTCGGTGCGGGGCAGTGGCGTGCCTGTTGGATTGAAGTTGAAGTCCAGGCGACTTTTTGGTAATGGAGTGGCTCGGCCGCAACCAGGAGAAACTGATGAGTGGGTGACGGGTCTCCCCGTCACTTATGTCGCATCTCTGTTTGCTTACGGGGACACTCCTCACAGCTGTGTGTGTCCTCAGTCTGAGCAGAAAGGCAAACAGGGTCAATCAGCTTTTATTAGCAGGTTTAACAAACCTGGGTGTTTCTGCCAATTTTGGTGGAAAAGGATGTAACTGGAACTCTCTGGTCGCCACAACACGTTTAACTGAAGGAACGACTTTATCAAATAAGCCACTAAATGAAGGGAATAAATAAAGTTGAAAGAAATAGTGGATTTAATCAGCCTTTGTTTCAATGTTTAGTACGTGTTGCTGAGACGTTCCTGTCAGGTGCTACTTGCTTCATTTCGTCAAATCAGGACCAAATCACTGAATTTCAATATCAGTTAATTTCCCAAGTCTCTTTTAAAACATTGTGAAAATATTGTAATGCTTTGAGTTGACACAGAACTTGTCCATTTCATGCACATCAGCCGCCATCAATTGCTCGAGAGTTGCTGCTGAATTCAAAACACTCAAGAGAAGTCATCCACATCAACAGCACTGTATTCCCTTTTACTTTATTTGTTGAAATCATATCAGACCCGGTTAAGTGTCGCCCTCCTCCTGCTTCTCTCCTCTCTCCATCTTCCTCTTTTCTCGCACTCTCGCCTCCAATCCACCATTATTAGTGCCTCCAATACTCCAGAGGGCAAACAAACTTTCAAAAAATTCCCCATAACCTGCCAAGCGTAGCCCATTTTCCTCTCCATGCAATTAACTGCGCTAACATTTACAATAATATGATTACAGACACTTTGGCAAAGTCATGGGGGGAACGCGGGGCATATTAGGTATCAGCAAGGGGTTGATCGTAATGGTCGCGTTTCCCGGAGACTCACATTTTCTTCTGCACGCAATAGTGAGAGCCACTAAATTCTCCTCAGGCAGTAAAAACCAATGCACTGGAACCATGATAACAAACACAGGCAACCACTTTCTTTCTCATCACTCTCTTATTTTCTTTCTCTTACTTTGGGGCCTAGTTTTTTTCCCTTCTTCTTTTCTTTCCACCCCACCCTTAACTCTCAATCCTCCTCCCGCGTCCCCCCCATGCACCCCTCAATTAATTAAGTCTTTCACGGCCATGTAATTAGGAACATTAGCAAGTCATAAACTTGCCACGAGTCTTGAAATGATGTGCTGGCCCTCAGCAATTTGTTTGTAATTCCTTTTTTCGTGAGACAACAGCACCATAGGGTCCCATAGATCTTCCCAGGGCCCCCACTGTGCCCCCACCTCCCCCCAACCCAGCAATCCACCCAACCCCCGGCCGCTTGCAGCCACAGCAGGCAGGATGAGACGGGTCCTTGTTGGGCTGAGAGGGGGGGGGGCAACATGATGCCCTGGCCGTCTGGCACCGTTCCTGCTCCTCTCGGCCCGATCAGGGCTGTCGTTGTCTGCTCACTGTACGTGTCTCAGGTTTTACGTCCTTGTCTCAGCGACAGCGACGTTTTCAGAAGAATAAAATTAGTTGGTATTCACTGTGAGGTTTCAGCAGGTCGGTGGGGGTCATTAAGGAGCCTGATACCCCTCCAGCCTCCTGCAGTGATGCTACGAGAGCATCAGCCCTCCCCTGTTTACTCGCTCCCCAGTGCTCCTGACCTCATCGCAGATCTTTATCAAACAATGCTTGATATAATATTAGTTTGTGGTCTGAAACAAGATGAATTGTGACTCACATCACACATCAGAAATTACAACCACGTAGAGACGGATATTTTTAGAGGAGTCAACAGCTACTCAGGGAAACCAGCAATAAAATAACATTTACCATGAAAGAATAAAATACTGATAATGATGTTGACACAATTTCAGCCCCTGATTCTCAAACAACAGGAAGAACGTTACGTTTTCTACAATTGTGCTTCAACATAGAATATTGTTTCCCTCGCTTTTGACATTTATGTCTCTATATCAATGGAGGTGTTCTCATATATATCATCACTTATTTACATCCTCTGAATATATGAATATATAAGTTCATAATATATAAGTAATACCCAATAAAATGTGTTTATGTCCATATGTTGAAAATGGTATGGTAATGAATTTTTATTTTATACAGCATGCTGCAGCCATGTATTTTAACAATGTTAATAAAATCATAATTAGTAAATTAAATAGTTTATATTGTAAGTTTATTAAATATTAGACACATACATATAACAATTCAACAAGTTTCTGTATTGGTTTCTTATTTCTTTTTTATTTGTTATATAATTGATTTGATTATCTTCTCATACTGAGGAAAGTGGCCTCAGACTTCTGGACCCTGCTGTAAATAATATAAACATATATACCAACATGTATCATAATATATATAAAATATATATATGTAGAATATATGCATATTTAAACATATGTATTTGTAAGGGCATAGCTTTAGTCAGTTTTTCATTTTATTTCACCCGACACATTTTTATTTATTTTCTAAACTGTTTATTGTGTCTTTTTAATTTTAATTTACATTCCATTTTTATTTGTTTGGATGTTTTACATTTGATTCATGTGAAGCTCTTTGTTTGAAAAATCACATACAAATAAAGTAGTATTCTATTATTATCATTATACGATGTCATCATTTTTTCTTCTCAATGACTGAAGATTGATGATGATGATGAATATACGTCACCAGTGTTATTTTGTTTTCATTAGCGACCTTTATTGTGATGGCGAGTTCGTGAAGATGCCCCCGGAAGCTTGAAGTATAAACGTGATCATGTGTTGCAGACGTACACATTTTGGACACTGTTTCTAATTTTTCCTCTGGAGCGTGACAACACGAAATCTCCCAAATCATGCAGAGACCTAAACATGAAGTTTCCCCCCTTAACCCCCCCCGGTTAAGTGCATGTCTGCCTTTCTCTTTCTCTGCGTGTGTGTTTGTGTGTAAGTGCTGCAAGTTCGTCCAGCTCCTTTTGTCCATGCCGATCCACAGAGAGGTTAACGGCATCGATGCCTGTGTGATTCCAGCTCTAGCACTCTCATCAGCAGCCTTATTCTCTCCTCCGGCTGCACCCTGACCTCCCAATAACCATACACTATTGTTTCTATTTACCATTTGCCAGAGATGGAAGGAAAACTGGAGAAAGAGCGCGGCAGAGAAAAAGAGAGCCGGGGCTCGTATTGATCGGCTTCCACAAGTATTGAAACCAGATATTGATTTTCTTTCTTTTTTTTCAAATGGGAAAAAGTGCATTGTCCGACCGAAGGAGATTTCTATGGGGATTTGGGGAAAGAGGAGTTGAAATGAGCATCCGGTGCACCGTTGTCTCCTGTGGATTGTGTATAGGGCTGTGGTAATTGAATTGAGTGAACGGGGCCCTTCTCCAATACGTGCTCTCTTAAGAGTTTTTGGCCTGTCGATGTATCTCTGTAATATTTCAGAGGAGGCTTCGAGAAGCCAGGAAAGTTTTGTGGGAAACATCAGAGACAAGTTCAGCTCATGATGAGAAAAAAAAAAATCATCATTCTGAAGAAAAAAAAGTTTTAATATTCATGTTATTGCTCAACAATGGCCTTAAATCAGGTGGATACTCATGTAACTGTCGTTAAATGATCAACATTAGTCGATTATTTCAATCTCTTAAAGTTTTAATTTCTAACGCTTCCACATTAAAATGTCTAAAAACAACTAACAACCTGTTTTCTATATGTTGTGTGAGGGGCCATCAGGGACATTATCTTGATTCATATCCATATATGAAATCACATTATACTGAAACTCTCACACACATATAACTGAGCATTTATACTCACATACACAAGTTAAACCCTCTCACACAAATAACTGAAAGTGTGATGTTACACAGGGATGGATGGTATATATGAGCTAACAGGACTGAGCCCCTAAATTAAAATACAAACAAGCACAGGATATATTTTACAGCCCAAACACAGTGGCATCGACTTCCATTCATCATTATAGTGTCTGAGTCTCTGAGGAATGGGTTGGACACTTGGAGACCAGGACCAAAGGACCAGAAGGGGAGTGATGGAGTTGGGTGGATTAAACAGTATCATTTCAGACTTTGAGCTGATCACTTTCTGGGGATTTTGTGCCATCGAACAGTTGAGTTGTGTTCCACATGTTGTTGAGTTCTTCGGTCCTCGGAGACACAAGCTGAGTAAATGTTTGACAGTTAAGCTCCAGTCGCTCAGAGACGTCCTGCGTCCACTGAAGAGCGTCGCTCAGTCGCGGACTGTAAACCGTTCAGTGTTTCACTGGTTTGAACTCAGACGCTCTGTTTGTTGAGAAGAATCGTCTGCTGATTAACAGATGTGAAAACATTTCAGAGTTGTGTGGTGACTTCATTTCAGTCTGTCACACATTAAACCACAGAAATGTTTAAAGTGTCACAGTAAGATCAAGGCCTTCTGCATTTCAAGACATTTTGAGGTGATTGAAGTTTGTTTTGTGCAAAGACAATGACGACAACGAGGAGCTGAATTTACAGGAAACTCCACTGGTTGAATCATCGGCACAAAAGCAAGAAAACACTTGTTTTATTGTTTTTAAAAGGAACACGACAGTAAATAAAAACTAGAAGATAAGCTAGCTACATTTCCCAGGGTGCTTCTTCCAATCACAGAGCCAAACTCTGTCGAGCACAAACAGTAAAGAAACAGTAAAACATTGTGCAGTTCAAATTAGGTCACATCTTTCAGACTCTGGGTCACATTTGGATAAATTGGCGCAACTATAACAACTTGTTTTCATCCCAACTGCAACAACAGTGTTGTGAATTCTTTAAAACTCTGATTTGTGCCTGTGACCAACTAATTTATGTTGTTTAGAGCCACATTGACAGAGAAAACAGAAGCAAAGGTTAAATAATTAAAAGTGGCAGGTGAAAATTTTAAATGGGAATGAGGAGGAATTCTCCATTAGACACAGCTCCACCCACCACTGTGCAGCTTGTGGATTCAGGAGAAATCTTTATATAATAAATTCCGTTTTAGCCGCTCAAAGTAGGTACAAACTTTACTGACTCTGATCATTGAAATTCAGCAAAAACCCATTTAGGAAAAATCTAAATGGACGGTGATGAGTCTTTAAACAAGGCAGGTTCTCTGACATCTGACAACAGGGGGAAACTGAATCACAATCAAGGTGTTTTAAAGTTGGAAACACCTTTACAGAAATGCATGCACATCCAAAAATCATGTCAAGAGTTATTGCTCTGTGATGCTGATTTGTTTGTGTGTAACATTTACTGATACACACTTGAAGTTAGTTCAGATCTGGATCAGTCTGAGCCTTTGACTGGAGCATTGCTGCTTTACTTCTGTGTGTTTATCCATCCATTCTCATCCTCCATCTTTGATAGTGACGTCTAGAGTCACGTCTCTACATGGGACGCTCCTATTGGCTCCAGTGGGTGATGTCACAGCCAATCAGAGTGTCTCCTTCAGAGGCCTAGCTGTCAGCTGCTTGTAGCCAAAGTCAATGGGATCAATCCTGTATTTTTCTGATCTCAGAGTGAGGAGAAGTTGCTCTGAGTTTATTGTAGTGACAGAATAAAGACAGAGAGACATGGACAATAAGATATTTAGAGCATTAGAGGCTTTGGAGCTGATTTTTCATCATTACTGCTCCAAAGAATGAGCAGAACTCAGATCAGATAAAGAGAGAAACTTCAACTCAGCTCTAGAACAACACAAACACATGTGTTGAAGTTTTCTTTAGTTATTCTGGTTTACAGTGTTTTTATCTAGAAAAGTCTTTACTGAGTCACAGATATAATGAGCTGAGGTTGAGCTGATTCTGAAGATGAGGAGACTTGGTGACATTAAAAACAACAAAAAACCTAAAGATACAAATAAAACAGAAAAAAAAAAGATTTTTGGACATTTAAACTCACCTGGACTCTCATTGTGTGACATGATCTTCAAAGAAGAAAAGTCATTCAATATAAGAGCCTGAAGATTTTTAAATGAGACAGTGGTTGCTATGGTTTCAGGTGTCATGTGAAACCTGGTTTTCTTAATCCTGATGTCATCATTCTTATTTAATGACACCAAGCTGATGTCTCTTGACCCTTGTAGGATTTTGGCCTTTTCAACAGTTTCTTCCATTCTGAACTAAATACCAAGACGACAGCGTCCACATGAGGCCACGTCACAGACTCCCCTCGATACATTTATTCCACCTATCGTTGACGACTCCAAACTTTGACCCGTGCGTTTGCATTTCCGCCGCAAACATCAGCTCGCACATCTGCCTTTGTGCCGCTGCGAGTCGCCTCCACGGCCGCAGCCGGCACCTCGGCTGCCTGCTTCTCATTCAGCCGGCGTCAGCCTGCTCTCCCACTCAATTTGCAATTAAGACCAAATTTAGAGCGCTGAAGCCTGAAGGCAGGTGGGTGTCCACACAAGGAACACGTTGCCTAGCAACTGTGGGTGGGGGGGGGGGGCAGAGTCAGGAGGGTGTACCTGAGCTGTAGGGTGCAGTGTGGGGAAGGAGTGTGTGCGTATGTGTGTGAAGGTTGGACATATGATGGCATGTGGCTGATACCGGACATTTAGGACAGTTTACTGGTCCCTTCTACAGCTCATCAGGATGTTCTTGTCTCGCCACTTCATGTTTGTGGTGTTTTGTCTATAAACCTGGGAAGAAGAGATTTTGTGTTCAGTAGTGATCTGAACACAGTTTTCCTGTTTTGCAGCCTTTGAGTGATGATCACTGATGTTGTCTTTATTTTATGTCGGTTTTTGTTTTTTGCAATACAAACTGTGGTTTGTTCAGGTGCTGTTGTGTAGAGCTCTGACATCCATAAACAAATAACAACAACTGAAACAAATTACAAATATTTTAAACTCTCACTGTTTTCAGCTCTGTGACTTTATATTTAATATAATCTAATGTTTTTTTGTTGTTTATGTAGTTTGCAAATGGCAGAGTTTTATCAATTTATGTATTTTTATATTATATGTAAATGTAAAAATGTATCTTTTCTTTCCAAGCTCCAATTCCAGAACCAATTCGAGCCTCTCTTCTTATTGGCTGATTTCTGAGTGATCTAATAAAAATATTTCAGGTGAAGGCAGATTTCAGGCAAAGACTCCAGATCAGCTGGGCTTGGGGGTGTGGCTTCAGACGTTGGCTGTAAAGTTGTGACATCACAAAGTTCCAGAAGTCCTGTTTCTTGTCAGTTTCTGAATACAGGCCGTGAGCATTTCTCTGTGGACTGTATGGACCTTTAACATCTACCTTTAGACTGTATGGACCTTTAACATCTACCTTTAGACTGTATGGACCTTTAACATCTACCTTTAGACCGTATGGACCTTTAACATCTACCTTTAGACCGTATGGACCTTTAAGGTAATGGAAATTACTAAACCATGCCACTCATACAAGCAACTGTGACATCAAACATTTAGTTCTTTATTATGATTTTATTGTATTAAGAGAAAGGGGAAATAAATTAAATCTGACCACTGTATTTAGAGGTCAAGAGAAAAGCAGCAACCCTTCAAATACAGTGACTGTGTAAACACCACTGGATAAAATGAACAAATCCCCACATGAACTTTTACTTGTGCTCAGACTTTAGAATAGGGTGAGTGTTGCAAGATAATTGTTTATCAGATGTTCACTGAAATGACTGATGATTTTTAATATTCTCTGGTGCATTTATCCTTTAGTCAGTGGTTTCTCGTTAAACTTGCCTGAAAGGAAGCATGTAGGTACAGGTACATGTCAGGTTGTTCTGTACTGTTTTTGAGGAGCTCCCTGGGGTGTTTCAGTAATGAGCTCATACCAGTCTGACTCGAAGATGATGTGCTTATTGTTGCGTGATTAGCTGAGGAGGTCTGGTTGGGGCTGATGATAGTACACAGAGTCCAAATGATAACCTGCTTTTCTCTTGGAGGTTGACTGATATGACAAAAAGTAACTGCATTATTTTATTTACTTTGCTGACTGCTCCTCTGTTTGGACACCACAAAAGACAAAAAATGATCTTCTTCAACTGAAGAATCATGTTTAACCCACTTGAACTCCCATATACACACATTGTAGTTTTTCTACCTGTGATTGGCTCCATGTCAGAGCAACATCACACTGGAGGACTTTTTCTCCATGTGTAACCTCTTAGTTTGATGAGATAAGAAGGATGAAATTCATTCAGTGTGTGTCAAGTGGCAAATCACCATGACGATACCCATTGGTTTGTGAGCTGCCATTTTGAAGTCCCCAGTTTGTCATTTGTCCGTCGGCCATTTTGTTTTTGTTTTTGTTTTTTCAGAAACCATATCTGGAGGAGAAGGTGGAGCTGAGGAGGAGTGAGGGGTGGAGCTGACCTGCTCTGCACTCTATCCTGATTGGGTGTCACAAGCTGTCAATCACATGGTAGCCACGCCCCCAATTCATCCCCTGCTTTATGGTCTATTTTCCTCTAAATGGACCATCATTTAAAAAATGAACATCATGTTGTATTGAAGACTTGAAACTAGAGACTGAGACCATAAACTCATTAGGAAAACGTTTACTGAGCTAATAAATCAAGGAGAAGTAGGGACATTTTCCCATAGACTTCAATACAATCTGACTTCTTTAACAACCAGTGGAGTCGCCCCCTGATGGTCATTAGAGAGGATGAAGGTTTAAGACTCTTCAGCATCAGCTTCACTTTCCAGACACAGAGTCAACATCAGTTTTATAGGCAGTCTGTGGGTTGTGCGCTCCAACAAAGCCTCCTTCCTGTGTTTGCTGGAAAACCAGCAAATTATTTTAGTTTTTGTTGCCACACTGATAAATAAGTCCTGAATTCTATCAGTTAGTCAATGCACCAGCACTGAGGAGGGTTGAACTGGGGTCCAGTGCATCACACCCTCATGCAGAGAATTGAAATCAGACCTTTGACACCAGGAGAAAGTAAAATTATTATTGTGCACATGATGTTAGAGTTCAAAGCATCATCCTGATCCTTTGTTCCTCATTGGTACAGTTTCATCTCGTTTTGTTCCCCCTCTCAAATCAGGGCATGAGTTCAAAACGCTGGCAGCATCCCTGTCCAGCAATAACCTCGACTTAAACAGTCGGTACACATTATACAGCCGAGCACTATTCCCCAATCGGCATCATCTTCCATATTTGCATGTGCTCGGCTGCTGAGAGCGGCAAATTGACTGAGAAAATAGCCATATTACCACACAGTGGGAGAGGGAGTGTATCATGTGCAGGAAAACAAAGGAACACAACAGCAGTGGTTCTCACTCCCAGTAAATGTCTGCTCTCAACTCAGCTGAATCACATACACAGGGTGTGTTTGTGTGTGATGGACAAAAGCAGAAAGATTTCTGACGTTTGTGGACCAGCTCACTCAGTTTGGCTTCTTCTTCACGCTTACTGCACCGGCCACACTGTGTTGTCGCCCAGTGAAAATCATAATGTAATAAATAAAATATGACTTTTACCCTGTCATTTTTCACCTGATATCTTAAGTTGCTCTGCAGCTGATTTTTCCAGATAACCCCTGAAGTAACTTTGCAGGTAAACAAACATTTTTCTCTACTGTCGATACATCATTTCAACAATTAATTTAAAGTGAACTTTAAAAATATGCCTCATAAAACGTCAGAGTCAACGTCTCAAAGCAAACTGAAGATACTTAAATTCATGCAATTAAAAGGATGAAAACTTCTCATCCTCAACAGACACTTCTCAGAGAGACTAATTACTCCGATCAGCCATAACATTATGACCCGACAGGTGAAGCGAACAACACAGATTATCTGGTTACAATGGCACCTGTCGATCCATACACAAGGAAATATTGTATATATAAGAATCTTGCAAAACAATCAGACATGTTTAAGGTGTTGATGTCAGACAAAGACCTGGACCTGGAGTCAGATTGTCTGGGCTCGTTTTTCATCCTGGGAATCAAACTTAGTAACAGACACAATTATCAGACCTCATTCTTCATTTCAGAACCAGGACCTGTCCAGTTGGACCTGTTAACCCCTTCAGACCTGAATTATTGTCACGTGTCTATTTTTGATTTTGCAACATAATGGACATCTTATGAAAACTACAACACACTGGAAAGGATACACTCTGTTTTACACTTGTTATCTACCTCTTAAGGTTGGGATGAGGATGCGAACCTCCCAAACTGAGGCCATGATTCTCCGGTGGATTGCTCTCTTTGTGATGGGTTTGTGGTGGATGGATACTCCTTATGTGGGGCAGAAACCCCACGTAAGGAGTTCTCAAACATACATGGTAGAATCACTTCAGATTAATAGTGACATGTATGATTTGCCTCAAAACTTTATGTAGTGTGGGCTCGCTCTATATTTATGGAATATTCTTTGAAACATAAATGATCTGCATCGTATATGAAACATCTAGTAACAGTATTTGGTTCTTGTGAAGGAAGAACAAAATCAACAGTCCCTAACCCCATGACCACTGTGCTTATCTGATGGTCAGGAAACAGGCTCTGATCAAAGTGATGCTGTGACCCACTGCTCCAAGTGTTCACACTGACCAGGAAGTCTTGATTAGAATTCCTGGTTTACAGAGAATCCCACTTCCTATCTGCTACTTACTCATTCACTACTTACTCATCTGTTTTGATTCGCAGAACGGACTTAAGTGTGTGTGTGTGTGTTGGGAGCAGAGGGGGCATGTGTATTACAAAAGTCCTCAATTTCACACATGCTTAATCTTAAGTGAGTTTGGCGTGAAGGGATTTGTGGAGGAGTGTGTGTGTGTGTGTGTGTGTGTGTGTGTGTTGGGGGGTTAAGGTAGGAAATGAGGGAGGAAGGGGAGGATTGGGAAGGGGGTACGGGAATGGAAACGCTCCTGCTTAATGGAGTGACAGGAGGAAGCTGGGTGCTGCTGTCCAGTCTGTGTTTTCATCTTTCCACGTTCAGTTGGAGCGTCCGTTCAGTCGGACTTCCTCCCTCATCAGGGTTGTCAGAGTCAAATCAGCTGAACACACAGCTTCAGTGAACGGGACAAGGCTGGTGAGGATAAGTTGTAGTTGTTATGTGGCTCAGGAGGTAGAGCGGGTTGTCCACTAATCAGAGGATCAGTTGTTCGATCCCAGGTCCTTGGGAATTGGTGAATGTATGAAGCACTTTGAGTGATCAATAAGACTCGAAAAACACCATAATGTGCATCACTGTCACTAAACCTATCACTCAAACGCTCCATAGTTTAAAAGTGTAGCATCTATCACAATAACTGCTTTAATTTATAATAATAAAGTTGCATTAAAAGTAAAAGCAACCAGGTTAGATGTGCTACATTAAAAATACAGACCCCTTAATAACAAGAACCAAAAGACAAACTATGTCCTATGATGAAAATGTCCCATCCTGCAACAAGAAAGCTGCACCTTTGCCACACAGGTTAGTTATAGTGTTATGATATGTGTTACATGTTATAGTATAATGAATAAGACAGAGCTGTTTATTAGTTATTAGTAAAAGCTGTAGTTTTCTTGAATTCCTACTGTTTTTAACAGTGGTTTTATATTTTTTTAATAATGGGACAGATTCAACGTGGGCTCATTATGAGGTTGTAAGACTTGTAGTTATAACATGAGAATCTTTGTCCAGGACTGCTGTAAAAATGTTTTTCTATTTCTTTCTTTTCTGTCTATCTTTTCTATTTCTCTTAGAAATGAACTGTAGGACAATAGCACCTGTAAATAAGAACCACATGTTCAGAACAAACAGAAAGTCTGTAACCTTCAGGGGGAACAGACAACAGGGAAAACAAACGAGTTCAAAAGGCTTTTTCACATGGGCTGTGTGTGTTTGTGTGTGTGTGACAGATATGTAAGGTGGCTGAGGAGTGTGGGAGGAAGAGGAAAGGTCGGGCTGGAGTGTGAGAGAGGAAGTGTTTAGGTAGATCACTAAGCAACCTGATGGACTGGGCTGTGAAGCGTTTAGTGTGGGAATGACCTGAGACACACACAACCCCCCCCCCCGCCACACACACACACACACACACACACACACACACACAGCCCCACCCCACACTCAGTGAACCACCTCTGCATGTGGAGTGTCACGATGTGGGGGATGAGTCCTGGGAACTGTTGATGACAAGATTTGCATGTGTGTGTGTGTGTGTGTGTGTGTGTGTGTGTGTGTGTGTGTGTGCGCACTATCTGCACCAGTAAAACACATTTCACACTTTTTAAGTTGCTGCCACACACACACGCACACACACATACACACACGCACACACACATACAGTAACAATATTATTTTACCCTGTAGTTTACAATATGAATGCACAGCCCCTCTTTTGTCCTTTAAAACTTTTCTGTCAGTCCCCACAGAACATGTGGGAGTACAAAGTATTAATGGTTGAAATACATTCAATAAATACTTCACTTTGTTCTGTTAAGTTCTTCTGTGACTTGTATTGGATCTAAAATGACACTAAAGCCCCTTTTCCACTGGGAAAGAACACAGCTAAGTCCTGCGAACATCAAGCAATGGAAAATGCTACAGTCAACATTTAAACCCAGGTCACTCTGCAGTAGAAACTGGTCTCTTTCGGCTCCATCAGCATCGATGTAAACACAACACCTGGGTGAACCCACTCATTTTCACTCCTGCTCCTGCTGTAACATCTCCCTGAACACAGACACACACCTGTCACCTGGTTCTGTTGAACCAGAAGCACCGCAGCTACACCTTCCACTAAAGCTGAACTAAAGCTCCAAAATAACTTTTCAAAACACACAAGCACTCATCAAAGCTTCTCACGAAGGCTTCAACTCTTTTTCAGGAGCATGAAAAGGGGTATAATTGTGCTAACATGTCTAATGCTAACTGCTGGGTAGTGTTAGCCCAGGATTTGACCACAGAGCACAATGGGAAAGACTGAATGCTGAAAGTGGGTTTGGGTTTCAAACATCATAACGATAACTTCCTAAGAAAAATAAAGGTGCCAAAAAACATACATTTAATGGGTGGATTATTGAAACGAAAATGGTTTATCCACTTGTGAGCAGGAATGTTAGCAGTAAACAAAAGGTCAGGTGATTCCAAAAAAGGACCTAACCACGATGTTTCCCTGAAATCATCACCAGATTACCAGATGATTACCAGAACCGGCATGTACCGAAGTCTTGGCTCCACACATTCACCACCTCTGGCCCATTCAGTCAGGCACTGCCAAGATGGCAATGGTGAAGCAGCTCACTCTGAGCTTCAAGACTGGTCAACAAAAACCAGTGTGTAACGTCACAGAGGCTACACCCATCTTCATTTACAGTCTGTGGTCGTTGTAGATGCCATGGACAAACAATGTATTCTGTAGTTTATCTTATTGTCAAGAAAGCTGCACCTTTGCTGTGGCTGCGCCACAAATGCTCCACAGTATGGCAGTATAATGTCAGTAGGGGGCACCACCACAGCGCTGTGGCTTGGGATGTTATGTTACATGATGCTGCAATGAAATTGTACAGTTCACTTTACTGCAGATTTGATTTCATGGTCACATCATAAGATCTTCATTGTGTATTTCACATTGTCTGAATCAGCTCAATCTCACACATCTCAAACCTGTGGAAGAATCATGTCACTGTTCTGTGAATTAAATTCAATTAACAAACAATTATCCTTATTTATATGATTGAGGTATTAATTCATCAGAAAGCACTTCTAACTTTTACTAAGTACTGGCCACAGTGAGATAATTTATTCTTTAAATAATTATCTTTTTATTATTATTATTTCCAGATTTTCAAACAGTCACTTTCTAGTAATATTTTCACTAAATATATCTGGCTATGTGGTAATTAAAAGCCCTCTATAATTTAATAATTGCCCTTAATTAAAATATGTGTTAACCTCATAAATGTCAATTATCACTGAGGGGAGGCTCCTTTAAAAATTTACGGTGGTTTGGGTGGATCCAGCGAAATCATCTTGTGTGCGAAACCCAGTGAAAACATGGTGAGACAAACCCTCGGCAGAGCCCTGCACACTTTGACGCCTCTGTCTGGTTAGAAAGCGAGATGCTCAGGTTAAGATAGGGCCCGGAGATAAGATAAGGCAAGTCTTTTCAAAGTGATTTCCTCGCACAAGCTATGTGCTGTATTCAATTTAGATGGTAAGATATGCATGAAATAAATTGGATTTGGAGGGTGAAGATAATACATTTCTACATTCGCAGTTGTTATTTTGAGAGCGATTTCCACGCTTGAGATTGGTTCAATTTGTTTATCCTGGCTCTGTGGCTTGTAAAATGACGAGGTGAGAATTTGGATGATGCACTCCGGTTGGCTGGTTGTGTCCGGACTGATGGTTAAGGGAATATGACAGTGGTGCAGGAAGATTTAATGATTGTGAAGTAGGGAAGGCCGGCCCAAGCCTTTGTGGGGGTCTAACTGGAATCCCTCTCTTCCCCCTATTGCAGCCCACACAGTGTGGTGTATGCTCACAATGCCAGTGTAAAAAACTGAGAAGGGTGCTGTTACTTTTGATTATTTAAGGTACAAACCACCATTTTCTATAATAGCAGCGCCAATCTCTACATCACAACTAATGTTTAAAATGCAAGGCGAGGTAAAATGAGTTTACATTAATGTCACATTTGTTAATACATTTAAATGTCATGTTTTACATCATCATTCATCACCCGAATGGGATGGATGTTAACAGCTATAAAATGTAAGTATTTATCCAACCTAATATGGCCCCCAACTAACAACTTTGTATCATGTCCAATTATGTATTTATGTGTAATGTATGTACATTATATATATTTCTTTTTTTAATTTGTTCATGTGATGTTTTTCCTTTCTGCTTAAGTGACAGTGACGTCACCCATCAGTCTGTGAGCTGCTGTACTGAAGCTGTCGCCATCTTGGTTTTTTGAAACCAGATGAAACCATTTGTGGAGGAGAAGGTGGAGCTGAGGAGGAGTGAGGGGTGGAGCTGACCTGCTCTGTACTCTATCCTGATTGGGTCGGACAGTCTGTCAATCACACATTAGCCAAGCCCCCAATCCATCCCCTGCTTTCTGGTCTATTTTCCTCTAAATGGACCATCATTTAAAAAATGAACATCATGTTGTATTGAAGACTTGAAACTAGAGACTGAGACCATAAACTCATTAGGAAAACGTTTACTGAGCTAATAAATCAAGGAGAAGTAGGAACATTTTCCCATAGACTTCAATACAATCTGACTTCTTTAACAACCAGTGGAGTCGCCCCCTGATGGTCATTAGAGAGAATGAAGGTTTAAGGCTCTTCAGCTTTGGCTTCAAGTCTAATTCCACTTTTATAGACAGTCTATGATAACAGCAGGTTAATGGGCCAATAAGAAGAGAGGATCTGAGAATATTTCCTTTTATTTCAGAATTATCCTCAATGATCTCAGTTTATAACAGTTTTTAAATCAAGTAAAATCATTTAAAGTCGGTTTAACTTAAAGATAATTTGTCAGATCACACAAATCACAAAAATAAACAATGAAACAAACCTGGTATCAAAGCGTTTCGTGTGCCCTGCTTCAGAGCTCCACATCTGAGAGAAGAACATATTTTTACTGTATGAAATTCTGTGGTTATGTACAATTTTAGATCAGAATATAATGTTTGTATTTCGAGCGCTGCCATACACAACGTACTGTCTGGTATTTTCTTCTTGCATCAGCCCAAATATGATACACACACAATCTCTCACACCCTCTCTTCCATTGCCAGACCTAATGAAGAATTCCAGTTGCCAGGCTGGGCGGGCGACGCTCGGACAGTGGGGATTTTTCATCCTGTAATGTTGGCACGGGTCATTAATTGTGCCTTGCCATGAGACCAGTGGGCTTGTCATTTGGGTATAGAACCTCTATACATCTCCTAAACTCCACCCCACTCTCTCTCTTCTCACACACACACACACACACACACACACATACACACATACTCCCTGCTCATCCTCTGGGTGTGTCAGGGCCTGGGTGGTCTGGACGCCCACCCATGCATCGTACAGAATGGACTGACCCACTTACTGCCACTAACTGATGACCCATCCTCCAGGGTTTAGACATTCATGCTAGCTGACGTGTTCATGGAGGAGACAGGGAGATATGTCATATTTATACAACTTGGACAGAACTTGTGTTTGACTGTGTGGATGAGACCTTTGGTAATGTTCACCTGGGTAGTCACGTTCTATTTGAGCACACATGGTAAATACATCATGACTTTCCCTTTAATAAGTGACTTTAGCAGCTCAGGTCAAGTCCAACGACAAAACACCAAATGCATGTTTTTTTTTTTTCCTTTGCTGTGTATATGGCAGGAAAGATGATTTAACATTCAAACATACAATTGATACATGATGAAGAGCCATAGTTTAGCCATAGCCATAGTGAGCTGCTGTTTTGAAGCCTCCAGTCTGTCATTTGTCCATCGGCCATCTTGGTTTTTGAAACCAGTAGAAACCATCTTTGGAGGAGAAGGTGTAGCTGAGGAGGAGTGAGGGGTGGAGCTGACCTGCTCTGTACTCTATCCTGATTGGGTGGTACAGTCTGTCAATCACACAGTGACCACACCCCCTACTCCATCCCCTGCTTTATGGTCTATTTTCCTCTAAATGGACCATGATTTAAAAAATGAACATCATGTTGTATTGAAGACTTGAAACTAGAGACTGAGACCATAAACTCATTAGGAAAACGTTTACTGAGCTAATAAATCAAGGGAGAAGTAGGGACATTTTCCCATAGACTTCAATACAATCTGACTTCTTTAACAACCAGTGGAGTCGCCCCCTGATGGACATTAGAGAGAATGAAGGGTTAAGACTCTTCAGCATTTGGCTTCACTTCACAGCCTCGGAGTCAACTTCCATTTTTATAGACAGTTTATGGTCCCAACCGGTCAGATGGGTTCATTCAAATCAAGGGAGAACTAGGGCCATTTTCACATAGACTTCAATACAATCTGATGTCTTTTTACAACCAGAGCCGCCCCCTGATGACCAGTTAGTTACTGTAGCATGGTGTTTGTTCCCTTCTTCATCAGGTTGCCCAGTTGTCCGACTTCTACAATACCCAAGATAAAAGCCAGTATTTTATGCAGTGCAAACATTGCAAATATTACAAATATTACTAAACACTTTATAAGATGAACAAATGTAAATATGTTTTTTGTAGCACTGAAAAAAAATCAAATCACCTTTTGAACAACAGAGCAGATTTGGCAAATAAATCAGTTTCTCATTTCACTGCAATCACCAGTGAGACAAAACAAATTCAGGTTACATTTGCTCAGATTAAATTCTTGATCAGTGTGAATTTGTTGTGACAATTTAAATTTAGTTTCTACATTTTAAAATTCAATATTTGATTTCTGTCATTATTTATTACTGATTGATTATAACTGATATTATATTTCTTATAAACTGTAAAAAAATATGCATCAAATATTGGACTCACTGTCATAACTGTACTAACTACATGATCTCTCTCTAACACACACGTATATACTGTATATATATATATAT
>CM076657.1:24560416-24571978 GCA_038496675.1 Rachycentron canadum
TATATATATATATATATATATATATATATATATACATGCACACACATTGAAACAACTACTTTTGAGCCTAATTCCTTCTAAATTCATGGCCTCATATGTGGCCAGAACAGCGCAGTAGGTATGTGTGTATGATGGAGCTAGAACGCTAAAACTGCTTTTTACACATTCTGGCATCAATACTGACAGCTTATCGCTACCTCACAGCGTGCCCCAAACAAAGCCTGTATTTGTCTCTTTTTTGAGGGCAGAAAGAATTCCCAAATAAAGGAAATGGGCTCTTAGTTTCTTCGGCATTAGGGAGGAGGACAAAGAAAGCAAGCGAGACAATCAGCGGAGACTGCGATGAACAATTTCAGCTTTATTTATTGGTTTTTGGGATTTCCACGGCTAATGTGCTGTGAAATGCAGCAATGGACATGGAGATAATTTCCCGAACAAAACCTAGAGTAATTAGTGTGTGGCCAGATTCTGGAGAGCATCCCCTGGTAGAACTCCACTGGCTTTGGCTCGGGGCTGGCACACCAACAGGAGCCAGAGCACCAGCTGCTTTTATCCAACCCTTCTCTCCTTAAGATCTCGCTTCATCTCCACATCGTCCTCACCCCTCCTTCCTTTGGTCATTTCCCTTTGTCTCATCCCAGTCACAGCGAGTGATTGCAGCCAACTTGTTGTGAACACAATTGTGAGCCGTATGTAGGATTTAATTTGCAAATAATATGGTGCATTCCCCAAGGCTGACAGCACCGTTTCTCCACCATCAAATCATTAGCTAGTGAAGATAAGATTATTTTGACAGTGAAAGTAAGAATACAGAGACATGGATTCAATCATGACCAAAGCATTAAACCCGACCTCAAGGGGCCAGTTTATCCAAATTCTTTAATAAAAAACCCACAGTTTACTAATTTACTTCTGGTTCTGTCCAACAATGCATGTAGTTTTACTCCAGTATTACAGAGATGAACTAAATGTTTTTGAGACAAAAAAAAAAAAGATCATATTACAAATTCAAAGGTTCACCTCTGTCAGAAACATCCCTGTTGCTGTGGATGGTTTGCATGAGGACTATTTCTTCAGGAGAAAGTAAATCCGTTGAAAATTGGTGAACTTAAAGCTTCACTAAGCTAATTAAATTTTTTATTAAAACCACAGACTGTCTACAAAAGTGGACGTAGACTCTGGGTCTGTAAAGTGAAGCCAATGCTGAAGAGTCTTAATGACCATCAGGGGGCGACTCCACTGGTTGTTAAAAGTCTTCAATACAACATGATGTTCATTTTTTAAATGATGGTCTATTTAGAGAAAAATAGACCAGAAAGCAGGGGATGAATTAGGGGGCGGGGCTACTGTGTGATTGACAGTCTGTACCAGACTGTAGAGGCCAAAACATTCATACATAAATATGTGTTGCCTGTTAGATCAGTACAAGAAAATAAAATTAGAAAAGAAAATTAATGCATCTTTAAACAAAGTGTTTCAGTTTCTTATACTTGACCATAAACTGAAATTAACACTTAGTGCTAAAAGCTACAATATGTAACTTATTCCCATAATTTTCTATTATAAAAATAGATTAAATAAATGCACACGATAAGTTTTTCATTGATAAGTCCTGCATTCATTCAAATGCACCTCAAGCTACAGAATATCACATTTTTACAATATGACTTTAGGTTTCTGAGCAACTCTTGTCCTTCTAACCAATGAGAGAATAGCTCATGCTCCATTCAAGCTAGCATTAGCTGCTGGAAGCTGGAGGACGTAGCTATGGCTAACTGCTATGGCATGCAGATGTACTGGTCTCGTGCTAATGCTACCTGAAGGTCTAGAATTTGTAGAACTTCTGACTTTGACTATTTCTAGAAAAGTCTGAAGAGTTTTGAGCATCTTTTCTAATCTTGTTTTTGTTGATAGCAGTTATTTTTTAGCTGCTAAAGGATTAATTACAGTTTGTTTTTATTTCTGTAGTTTCTCTTTCTATTGGTAATAAAAATATGGAGCCCACCTAATAAGATGGATGACTTACAACAGTATATTTGGGACATAATGTGGTTGTTAATAAAACTAATCTGGCAAATGTGACTGCTGATGTTCAAAAACCCTGCATTGTCCTTTAAAAGTGGTTGTTCCATTGAGTGTCACAGCTAGGGGATCAGATGGAGGTAGATGATGGAAGTGGGTATATTTTACTGTTTGGTTGGCTGGTTGGAGGAGGGGGCAGTGTAAAACAGGGCGGGGGGGGTTATCGATGAACATCTGCAAACTGCCTCGGTGGAGGCCAGCTCTCCTCTTCCTCCTCGAGCTCTCTGTCCCTACTGTGGCCAATTAAGTGAATTTCAGCAAAAGATCATTTTATTAGTATTTGCCCACAGCCGCAGAACACAGCGATAAATTCTTCCTTCGAGCACTCTGGAAAACAAATTGGCACATTAACTGGTGAGTGACGAGAAGAGGCTCTCCTGCCCATGCCTCCGGGGCTGGCCGGGGGATTTGCAAGTGTGCCGATTCAGAGGCAATCTCTCCGCTTTATCATTCAGCGTGACAGTATGGGGCTGGAGTGCAGGACTCAGATGGGGGCGACCGATGCCAGATGTCAGCCATTAGCTCTTTCTCTCTGTCTCTCCTCTCTCTACATGCACAAATACATACACACGCCCTCCAACATTGACTCCCTCTGTTCCCTTTGGCAAGCCCAAGCTGTTTGCTTTTGTGGCCTGACGAGCCCTCTCTATTTATCTGTTATTACATTGGAATTGTCAGATCCAAAAACCAAGAGGGAACCTGTGGTGTGTGCCAGCGCTGTTGGCTGAAGGTCAGTGTCTACTGCTGCTCTTTTTTCCTCTTTGACCCCACCCCCTCCCCTTTCATTCACACTCACTCCCTATATTGATCAACTTCTATCTGACACGAGGAAAATCACACAACCTGTCTGTGTGTATCCTGTGTGTGTGTGCACATATGTATACACACATCATATTCCAGCTCCATTTGCATTAACAGATAAGTTTTTGCCGCCCACCATCCTGCCTGGCTACATGCCTCCCTTCTCCACCACTGCATCAGAGGGGCTTTCAGCAGTGCTAATGAGGATTAGCATGTTTGTGTTGTTTATATGTGTGTCACCCTAATCCTTTTAGCAATAAGCTGTTTTGCAGGAAGTAGGAGTAATTTATGCATGGCACATGTTTCACTGGTTTGTACATTGGCAGGGTGGACATTACACGCAGACTGGTGCAAGTATGTTATTTGGCAATTAAAAAATCCCATCAGTTAATAAGCCACAACATGCAAATAAATATCAATGGAGTATCATTGACTGATACCACAGGTGGTCTCAGTGTGGTGTAAACACAGAGGTGAGGGTTTGGCACAAAACACAAAGGCAAATTTTAGGAAAAGTGGCTCATGGTTTTGACATAATTCCATCTGAAAATAACGCCTGTGCACCCGAGACCGTCCTCCGACGGAAAACGAGCCCAGAGGTCGTCTGTCAGCAGATTATTGTGACATCATCGTTAGGTTCTGTTGCTAGGCGACATCTAGTGGTCGTGTTGATGACGACAGGAGCGAAGGGAAAAGTGACGTCGTTTATAGAGCGAGTCCACGTCAGGGGGAGGTTGAGGTGGACGGACGGGTCGACAAAACAATTTGATTCCCACCTGGACACAGCAGTTTTTTCTATCATCTGTTTTTTGTTTTAACTGTAACCATGACAACGAAGATTGTCCAACGTTGAGGAATTACTTCTTTTATTTTTATTTTTGGGGGATTTTTGTGCCTTTGGGGCAATGAGACAGGGGGGTTGGGAGGGTGACACATGGCCCCGGGTCGGACTCGAACCCAGGACTATACACTCACTCCACTGGGTGATGTCCCAAGGAAGTACTTAACCTAACCAAGACATGACTGTTTTTATATTAACCAGAGCGATGAAGCTTTATTATTGTTACCAAGAACTCGTTGTTGGACTCTGTTGATTTGCTTGGAAGTAAATCTGCCATTTATTTTTTGCAGTGCAGGTTTGTCAGCTGATGTATGGCGGCGTCACCTCTACACCTCTGTATGTGGAGGTCGAGCTGAAGAAGCACACACTTGAAAACCCAGCGAATAACAGTGAGCTGAAAAAGGTGTGTAAACTGTGATGGATGTTAACAACAGATACTTTGGGTAACGTTGAGTCATTTGTTTTCTCTGGTAAATATGTTCGGCGAAGCTGAAGTTTTATATCCCTGACAGCTCATGTCTCTCAATCCACTGGATGTATTTTATGTTATGTCACCCACATTTACTCTGATGAATATAACGTTATCAATCCATTTATTTACATTAACACTGGGAAGATCATCTTGTCTGGACTTACTGATCTACATTTTTGGCTTTTGGTGTGATTGTATAACACTGAATATATATATATATGATATATATACGTATTACTCCATACTTAGTGATTTATATTTCTGCACGAACCTTTGTTGCACCAGTTGAACTGTTTTTATATTGTCTACATTGTCTTTTATTTTTGTGCACTACTTCACTTGAAGTAGCTGAAAACAATGCTAAACCAGAGTGAAATTCCCTATATGTGCAAATTTACTTGGCCAGTAAAGCTGATTCTACTGTGAAGCACTTTGTGAGATCTGCTCTTTAAAGGCTTTTAACTACATACTTACTGATTACATCTAGTGTATTTCATGAAGGTGTACACCAGCCAAACAAAAGACTAAAAACGCTGTGAATGTCTATGTATTTCTTTCTATTAGTACATTACAAACTGTGTGAAAATGTTCTACCTGGCTCCATGACCAATGTCTAAATGACCGGCAAATTTAGCTGTGCAAGTTTTGAAGCTAAGAGTCAATTATCTACTGTAGAGTCTACAGTGAATTATGGCTCCAAAACAAATGTCTGCTCAGCTTCGCCACAACGAGAGAAGAAGACACGATGAGCTGGCTTTGCAGGTTGCAGCCTCGCTTTGTCATTTTTGATGATGAGATGGCTGCAGTGTTATTAATAGTCTTCCTCAGTGCAGTTGAAACTGGACTAAAACCTGGAAGACACTGAGGTAGTGAACCCAGCTCTGCAGGCCAGTCAGCGAGGCCTGGTGGTCGCTAGAGGAGAGGTGCCAGGCCTGGGCTGCCGGCCCTTACAGTGTCAAGCCCTGTCAGTCAGCGCATGCTGCTGCTCCCGGGGCTTTCATCCTCTCCACAACCCCGGCCGACCCCTCCTTCAGTCCCCACAGGCCCATCAAAGGCTGATTTTCCACGCCAGCGGGCCAGTCGGGGAGGCTCACAGCCAGGGACAGGTGGGAGGCAGGGGAGGGCCGAGGAGGCCGGTGAGCCAGCATCTGAGCCTGGGGAGGGTGCTTTGGCCCTGGCCAGCAACTGAACTGAAAATAGTTCTGCCCCGACTTACTGGAGTGGAGGTGCAACCACACACGTGCACACAGTCGGAGAATTTACCTTGCACCGACAAACACATACACCACTAGGCCATTAGATTTTTATGGGATCTATTCATTGATGTTATGGTGCTTCTGCATCAATAAAACATTAAAAAATGTTGAGGCGACACACTTCATGAATCAGTTTAACAACATGCTATTTTGGCAACTGCAGTGGACATAACTCTGTATGGATTTTATAGACACATACTGTACACAGTACACCGCAATAAAACCAGAGCCACATCCGAACAGACAAAGGCACATAACTTGAGTCTTTCCTCGATTTTCTTTTGTTCAGTCCATGTGAGGAGGAAAAAAAAAAAAGGATAAAAACCAGTGTCCATCCTCCACAAAGGGTTAACTCAGTATCACACCAGTGAGGCCACTCAAGCCATCGAACCTATTTTCCTCCTGGTCTCCCAGTCCCCCGTCCTTTTTAGATTTTAAACTTCCCCTGCCACCTTCCATTTTATGCCGGTGTAAATGAGTTCCCCCACAAAATCTATAGTGCGTCTTTAAAAAGCGATAACTCTCATGGCAGTGCCGTGACATTGACCCCCCCTAGCAGGGCAGTTCCGGTTCAATGCCCAGGCCTCATGCACAGCGAAGACACACAAACACATACACACACACATATACACACACAGGGCCAGACCCCAGGTGCACCAAGAGGAGCAGTTAAATTTCATCATTACCCTTTCTTCCCTGTGTTGGGGCTTTTTATAGGGCCTTTTTACAGCCTGCTCTGAAGGTGCCACTCCGGTCCCAACGGTGCACAGGAGAGAGATAGATAGATGGAGAGGGACGTAGAGAGAGGAAGATGGGGGGGGGTAGAGGAAGGAGATCCGTACTGTGGGGGGGGGTGAGAGAAGGAGGTGGAGGTAGGGAAGCACGAATGGCCACAAACATGCACACTGTCAGGCGTACAAGCAAAGCAAGTAGGGCACTGGGGATCGAGAAAAAAGAGAAATGGCATGAGAAAGACTTGGGGGGGTGAAAAGAAAGGAACGAGTACAGAGGGAGAGAGAGGGCCATCAGTTGTCAGTGTGACTGCTGGCTGATATAAAAACAGTGGCGAGGGTGGTGGATAAGGCAGATGATGAATGGGCTGGAGACACTCATCCATCCCACTGACGGATTTGCGGCCAGGGAGTCGTGTACAGACACATCTAAGAAAGAAAAGACTGTGTGTGTGTGTGTGTGTGTGTGTGTGTGTGGTGTGTGTGGTTTGTGTAGGGGGGTGGGTGGGGTATGATGGGGGGGTTGTGTTTTGTATGTGTTTTAGGAAGGTGTGATGGACTCGTGATAGGAAGCTGGAACAAGGCATAAATAAGGTTTTCAAGACAAAAAATTTGTGTGTGTATCTGAGTGTGTGCTTACAGTTAGCGTGTCAGACTCATGCATGGATACTGGACATGTTCCCGTGAATACTACTATGACAAACCCCTCTGTTGCGGACCCTGGGTGACAGGCCTCTGAGCTGGAAGATGTATGGTGACGCCGCTGTCTAACTCTGTACAGGCCCATCCATATCCCTCACTGCTATCAGCACTGTCCAACTCTGTTTTATAGCACCAAACAGTGGCCATAATGACACTAGGACTCTGAACATGTCAGGCTGGAGGAGATCGATTGGTAAACATACACACTTGCCTAAGATACACTTGTACATCATTGTCCTGATTTCTGGGGAGGAGCTGTAATGCAGGTTGAATTATTGCAGAAGCTGCATTAAAACGCTGGGCTTTGAGGTCGACTTGTTGTGCAAAAAAGGTCAAACTGATGCACATTCCAGCTGCTTATACTTTACTGTTCTTTTGTTCAGTGCTAAACCAACAACACTCAGCGCTGATGTTTCACAATAAAGCTGACCAGAAAGAGAAGCTTTTAATGTGAAGGAAATGTTCTTTTATTATTGAATAACTGAGTCATAACCTTCACATTTCCCACTGTTTGTGAATGCATCAGCACTGTAAGTTTCCCTCATGTTTCCAGTTTTTGCTTCAGTAACTACTGCTGGTTTCACATGTGTTTACTGGTATAAAGGTATTTTAGTTATATACTATAATATATACTCAAACTGGGTAAACTGGGTAAACTGGGTTGGTGGGGGGGGGGGGGGGGGGGGGGGTTCCACCTGAAATAAAAGACACAAATTCAATCAGCAACAACTCCACAGCTGATCCATAGAGTCCAATGATCCAATCAGTCCAGTGATCAACCTTTGAGTCGATGGATAAGAGACACTGCCTTGCTGATCTGCCTTAAAAATAATGGAAATTTTATTTCATCCATTATTTCATTCAATTGTTGAATTCATACTCCAGTCACATCCCCTTTATTCTGCCAATAAAGGGAAACACTGAGCAGCACATTGTGTGACTGTGACTGGTCTTCACGTTTACACGGTTCATACTTTAGGACAAATAAAAATCCACACGTGTTACCACCATATTATACAGTAGAATGCATGTGGATTATTTACTTTACTATTATCTGCTAAATGTTCATTTAGGTGTCTGAATTATATCACCTGTAATGAAACACCTAGTTTGTCCACAGGACTCCTCTGCACCTGATCCTTCAGTGGGATGGATGAGTGTTTCATGGACCCTGGACATGTGCTCTTCATACTTGGATGACAAACCCTTATTTTGCAGCTCCTGTGTGACAGGTCTCTGCTGTGAAGATGTATGACGATGCTGGTGTTTGACTCTGTACAGACCCGTCCATATCCCTCACTGCTATTGTCCAACTCTGTTTTAAAAAATGGCTTCAGATTTTCACTGCGTGACACAGGTTTGGCCTGGGAACAGACGGGCAGTGAGTGAGTCCACATTTCAGGGTGAGACATCTCAACATCTGCATACATTTTGGTCACAGGCGTTCATGATCACCAGAGGATGTCTCCTTTTCCCTTTGATGACACCTTTACCTGTTGCCAACACCACTGCTGGAGTTCATTTTTTCTGTTGACGAACACTTTGGTCACACTTTGGGGCTTTTGGCAGATTTCATGACATTTTCTGCAGGTTTGCTTTGTCCCCTCAGGATGAATCCTAATGCTTTTCTTCATCCCCTTCACCTTTCCCTTAGTGCCAGCATTACACAGCTTTACACAAGAAACATCAAAATTTAACAGGCGAATTTCCGTAGCATTTATTCAACTGCCTAAAGTGATGGACCATTTTTAATCTTAATGGCTTTTCTTCCAGCAGCAGCCGTGGGACAAATTTTACATTTTCAGCCTTATGACTGTGATACATTCTCTCCAGCACTTTCCCATCGTGGGCTACGGAGAACTGTAGTCTGTAGGAGGAGCTACTGTGGCTTTAGACCCAATGGGAAGATTTACACAACAGTTTAAACAAACAAGTTGTAAGATCCTGTAGGTGAGAGTCCGAGGCTGTGCCCCAGTTCAGGGCCAACAATGGGCCAACCCGTCACAGACCACAAAGGTCGAACCGAAATGAGACGATCTGGCCAAAGGGGGGTTTTCACCTCACGTGGCTCCTGTCACCGAGCCTTGATAACATCTAGTTATTCTTCACCCAAACTTGAGGTTTGAAGACGCCTGTTTTTAACAGTTGTACCGTTAGCTGTGAAAGTCTGAGGATTACAGTTGTCAGTATTGGGTTTCAGCTCAGTTAATGTGTTGTTTGGTTTCGTTGCTGGTGCTCAATGAATCCTGGGATATGTTGGACCACCCAACTTTGTTTCCCAGAAGAAAAGTGCAGCATTTCTCACAATCAGTCTTCAAATCCAGCCTCCAAAGGAAGGATGTCGTTATATGTTTATGTCTGTTAGGTCAGACAAATAAAAATGGACGTAGACACCGGGGCTGAAAAGTGAAGAGCCTTAAACCTTCATTCTCTCTAATGACCATCAGGGGGCGACTCCACTGGTTGTTAAAGAAGTCAGATTGTATTGAAGTCTATGGGAAAATGTCCCTACTTCTCCTTGATTTATTAGCTCAGTAAACGTTTTCCTAATGAGTTTATGGTCTCAGTCTCTAGTTTCAAGTCTTCAACACAACATTTTCTGGTTTCAAAAGAAACAACATGGCGACAACCAAACAACAAAATGAAGGCTTAAAAACTCCAAATCACAAACCGATGGGTGACGTCACAGTGGGTCGCCACTTGTCGCCAGACTGGCAACCTGTCCAGGGTGTATCGTTCCTGTCAGCCAGTGAATGCTGGGATACAATTCGGTCCCCTTGACCTGCGACAAGACGAACATCTGTATCACTCAAACAAACTGGCTCATATGACGTCCAGCTGTATCTGAAGAAACTCAAGGTGTTGCAGCTCACGTACAAAGGTGGACATTATTTTGAAATGTACAACAGGAACTGACATGGAGAGGACGTATCCCTCTTTTGCATGCAAATACAGTTTTTTAACAGGAAAAAACAACCTTTGCATGAAAATTTTTCCTGCAGCTATAAATATATGACAGAAGTCTGTGGTCTGGTTGGGAGGTCCAGCTCTCTGGTTCCGGGACCTTCCAAGAGAAGTTCAGGCGCACTGTTACCCCTCATCAGTGCCAACGTCAGTACCTTGCGTCTTGTGCCAGCCCCAGCAGGCGCCGGTCCTCGGCTCGCACCCGATGCCCTGGGTCTTTGCAAACTCCCCCATGTGCATATGCTCCGTATGGTTCGAGCGCCGACGCCAATTTTCCACCATCTGCCCGTGCCCTGTATTTACACACAGAGGCAAGGTCTCCGCTGGATAGCGACCACCACCCTTCACCTTGTCGGAGCGGAGAAATTTCAAATGTTAACTTTCAGCCCGCAGGAGCAGAGAGTGATCCACAACCGCCATGCTGAGGAAACAGCCAAATGTGCTGCTGTTGAGGGGCGGAGCGTGAATTCACTTCTGCCATTTCTTTTTATTTTTCCCCCTTTTTTTTAACCAACCCCCCTGCTCCGTCTCCCCTCTCAGTTTCTTCTTTTCCATGCCTCCCTGCTTCTCTCCACTCCTCCCTTTCTCTTCTTCTGCCTTCCCTCCATCTCCCTCTCTTCATCTCGCCCTCGCTCCAGCTCCATGCTTCCCCCCTTGCTCGGTCTTGCAAATGGCTGCCTGCCAACTGTTTGTCTGAGGAGAGAACAGATTTGAATGAAGAATGGAGACAAAGGAGGGAACAAAGAGGCAGTAAAAGGTGCAAAACACAAAGAGACGTACGCCTGTTGGAGACGCACAGTTTGCATGTGAGTGTGTTTTTCATACGTGTGTGTCTGTGTGTGTTCAAGGGTCTTTACTGTACAGTGGGCAGCAGTCCAACACTACGGGGTAATCCTTTACCCAGGCTTTACCACTGGGAATGTCAGGAATAAGTCAATCATGATGATGCATGCACTCTGCTGACGACATGTACGCGTGTTCAAAGAATATCTAGGGCTTGCAGATGTGCCAGAACCCTGCTTTGGCGACATCAGGGTGCAGTTTATGATGATAGGCAGACACACACACACAACAGACACACACAACACACATATACACACATCCACAAGTCGTGCATACACACTTAAAGCCATGGAGGCAAGCCCAGATAAGCAGATTATTTGAAGGAGGCATTATTCACCGTATGAATGCAATAATTGGTTTCATTATTTGGTGGGAATTTCAGCAACACTAAATGAAGAATTAGATAGTGTTTGGTCCCCCCCCCCACAAAGCAGGCTGGAGTTGTGCTCTCAGCTCGCCCACCGTGGGCCTGTGTTTACATGATGTGTTTTCCGGCCCCTTATCTCAAATCGCAGTGAGTGTAGCTGCTTCTGCTTTTATTTGTTTTAAGGTGGTGTTTCAGTAATAGAATTCAATATTTTGAGGATATGTGGTCCATTTATTCAGGCAGTGTGACTCTCTCTCCCTCTCTCTCTCTCTGTGTGTGTGTGTGTGTGTCCTACTTTTTGTGTGTGTATATTCTCTCTGTCAGGGAAACAGTGGTGGGCGGGCTAAGAGGTGGGGAGGCCTACTTTAACGGTCTTTTGAAGGAGATAAATGGCTTACAGATGGCCCAATCAATATATTCAAATGAGACATGGAGTCCAGCAATGAGCATTGAGCAGAGAGCGCGAGGGGGGGTGTGGTGTGTGTGTGTGTGTGTGTGTGTGC
>CM076657.1:24576977-24579477 GCA_038496675.1 Rachycentron canadum
GCAGCTGCTTGTTATATATATATATATATATATAACAGACAATAAGAAAAATGCCTTTTAATGAGTAGAGGAAGTAGCTGATGGTCAATCAGACCTGAGCCACTGTTTTAAAGTAAGGTTACACTTGAGCTGCTTCTGTCATTTGTGACAAAATAAAACGGTGGTGATGTTGTGATGTGGTTTCAAAACAGTCCAAGTGTCCAATCACCGGCATATTGGCAGGAAAGTGGTGTGTCAGTGCAGTAAATGACTAACGTGAAGGAAGGTCTCTTGTGTCCTCGCTCACGTCTCCGTGGAGATCCGTCCTCGCAGATTGAAGGAGGGAGATTGGAGCGGCCTTAATGACGGCAGATTTCTGGGTCAAGCGAGGAATGACAAACAATCAGAGGCGTTATTTTGCCTCTGCGTCTGTATCCTGCAGCGCTCGGTTACTCCATCTCCCTCCCACACTGCAACTAATATTCCACTTTGCATCATTAAAATTAGGATTATTGCTGAAGCCTCCACAGATCCTGGATTTTTTAAACGTCAGGAGTCTGAAGCCTGTCGGACACTGTCAACGCCGTTGGACCAGCGTTGACATTTTTATAGATTTATCTGAATAATACTGCTCCCAAGGTGCTTTTATTCAGCACCAAAGACCAGAACGAGCCCAGTGGTCGTCTGTCAGCAGGTTATTATGACCTCATCATCAGGTTCTGTTGCTAGGCGACATCTAGTGGTCGTAGTGATGATGACGAGGAGCGAAGGGAAAAGTGAGGTGACGTAGTTTATAGAAACAAAGTCCACGTCAGGAGGAGGTTGGGGTGGATGGAATATGACACAGGAGAGCTGTGTTCGATTCCCATGTGAAAGCAGCAGTTTATGTTGTTTCTAAGATCCATGACCATTCGTTGTTATTGTAACCATGACAACAGAGATCGCCTAGTGTCGAGGGAGAACTTATTTTAACCCAAATCACCATCTTTTTACGTCCAAGACATGACCACTATAACAGTAACCATGGTGACAAAGGTTGGTACAATTGTGTGTTTATTATGGTAACCATGACAACCTGCCACCGTAGCGGCGCTATTTCAGGAGACACTGATATGGGGTCGAATTAGAGGGTTGAAGAAAATGCACTTTTCAAAAACCTTTGTTCAGACATGAGAAACAAACACATGCTGGTTACACATGATGGTGGTGATTGAATCATTCGTCACGTGGTTCGATTCAAGTGTAAGAAAAAAGTGATAGTATCTGCTTTCACAGTCAGTGGCGTGCAACATGAATATGGTTAAATTAGGTGGCAGCGGCTGTTCATCGTGGCCGTGGTCGTGACCCATCAGCTTGGAGAGACGGTGTTGTAGCCGCAATCAAAATGCTGAGCTCAAACCCAAAACATACGATGAATAAAACTTCGATCCGTAGAAAGTGCAAACTCTGTCCCATAGTTCCTGCAGCCACATGAACACTGTCTTCACACACACACACACACACACACACACAAAAACTAAACAATATATTTAGCTGTATTTCAAGATCTACCTGAGTTTTAACTATCATTCAAACTTTTTAGTTTGAAGCTGTACTTTGCCTTTATTGCATGAATGCATGGATATTTCTTCTTCACCCCCCACATTCTGTTAACTCATTGATGAGCCTGATATTCAATCAATGAAGATTAACTGTCTTGACTCGCCGAAGGTAAGTCCCCTCTGTCCGTTGCTTTTTCCAAAGGAAGGAGCCCAAATACGATTACGCAGAAGGGGAAATTATGCCAAGATGAGTAGAGCTTAATATATGGTAATTATTTGACAGGATATACTTACACAGCGATTAGCATATCTCCAAGACAAGACAGAGATAGAGAGCGGAAGGAGAGCAGAGGGAGGGAGGAAGAGAAAGCAGAGGAGGACGAGGGCTCCCTGATAAGGATTTCTTTCTCTCCCTCTGACAGAGGGAGAATCTGCGTCGGCAAACTGTTCTTCCATATGTACCTCCACTGATAAGCCATCTCTATAGGGGCTGGGCCAATGCTAGGCAGACCTGACGTGCCCGGCATACCAGACAAACAGCACATATCATTCATTACACACACTCCAACATGTGCACAAGTACTGCCCCCCCCCACACACACACACACACACAGTAACATTTGCAGAGTACATGCGTGTGACAAAATTCAGGTATGGCATTTAGCTGACGTGCAGAAACACAGATATACACACACGCACACAGACACACACAGTCAGCTAATATTCCTCTTTACAATACATGACTGAACATTTGCTGAAACAACCAATACAGACGCAGCACAATCCATTACAGTGTGTTTGTGTGGCGGTGTAGTACATACATCTTACTGTCTACCTCTGTGTCCTATCGGCTTGGCCCTGCCAATACTCCCACTGTGGAGAGTATATTTGACTAATGCACACAGGCCATGGGGATAGATCCGTCACACACACACACACTTATACACACACACACACACTTCTTCTGTATGGCTCTTATT
>CM076657.1:24584477-24615143 GCA_038496675.1 Rachycentron canadum
AATAAGAGAAACAGCTAACAGGAAATGAATAGCTGTCTCTTGTGAAAGTCATGTACTTTGTCCTCTCTTCTGATTGGCTGTTTTGTGAGTCTTCCAGTAAAAATATAGCAGATTTCAGATGAAAACCCAAAGAAACCAAACCAACCTTTAGACCGTATGGACCTTTAACATCTACCTTTAGACCGTATGGACCTTTAACATCTACCTTTAGACTGTATGGACCTTTAACATCTACCTTTAGACCGTATGGACCTTTAACATCTACCTTTAGACCGTATGGATCTTTAACATCTACCTTTAGACTGTATGGACCTTTAACATCTACCTTTGGACTGTATGGACCTTTAACATCTACCTTTAGACTGTATGGATCTTTAACATCTACCTTTAGACCGTATGGCCCTTTAAACTTTTAGACTATATAGACCCATGATGTACTAGAACAACGATTAGCTTTTATATCCTTAAATCATATAAATATTCATCATAAACAAATAAATGTGAGTATTCGAGTTGACAATGGTGGGAAAGTTTTGCTGCATTAAAAAAAAGAAAAGAAATATATAAACAAATATTTTCATTATTTGCATACAGACACATCCTGTACACAGATGCAGAACCACCAACAAACAAATATCAATATATTCACGAGGACGTTCACTTATGGCTCACGTCTTTTGCAGAAATGCAGCATCCATCTAAGATACAAACACACACAAACACATAAATGTGCATGAGCACAATACACTGTGGGGCGACTCACAAGGTGGCTGAGAAAATCAGCTTTTTACTTCTCCAAAAGAAATTGATCATGACAGCATTCATCCAAAACACACACACAGACACACACACACACACACAGCCTCTGTATCCCCCACTGCCACTCACATATACTGACAGATCTGTGTGTGTGTGTGTGTGTGTGTTGATGGTGTATTGGGGGGGGGGGTGCGGTTGGTCATATTGGCAGCGTTGATAGGTTCCAGCTCAGCATTCCCATCATTCACTGGGGTTATGACCTCTCTGTAAATGGCCTGACGGCAGGAGGAGGAGGGGGAGGAGGGGTGTGTGCGTGTGCATGCGAGTGTGTGTGTGCACCGAGATGTTCATGAATAAGTCAAATGAAGAACCACGGGGTACAACACCAATGACCATGTAAGGCAGAGGTAAGGAGAGGATGATGAGTGTGGTGATGATGAAGACGAGGCAGCCTGATATTCACTCTGAATAGTCGTAGTGTTACAGTTGTGTTGTTCAGTGTGACGCTGCTGCCTTCGCACCAGCAGGTTCCTCCATTTCTGAGCACTTTATTAGGAACACTTGTGCACCTGCCTTTTCGTGCAGTTATCCAAGCGAGGGAAGCTGATTGGTCGTTTACAGCTCACACTGGTTTCTATCTGGCTGCAGGAGTTACAGTCGGCCCAGGAAGCTGTTCAACAACAACAACAACAACAACAACAACAACAACAACATGGTCCTAAAGGGCCTGAAAAGACAACACTGGGTACAACTCACTACAACACAGGTCCACAGCGTTATTGTTTTAACCATGACAGCCAAGGTCAGGTACACCTGCCGCCGCAGCGTTGGTGTTGAAGGAGGCGCTGCTCAGGCTTAAAGAGATGACATCACTAATTAATAATCTGACTGATCATAATCAGGTTGACGCCCCCTGAAGATTCCTCCGTTTCCTCTGAAACAGAGCGAGCTCTTGGATTTTCGAGGCAGCGCCGCGTCATGAGAAGTGATGATGAAACTATCGACAGTGTCTCTGTTTGTGGAGCCCAGACATGTGGAAACACGCGAACACCACCAGCTGCGGCGTCGCCTGCGGAGGTGCTGATTGGCCCCGTTGTTTCTCTGGAAGAGACATCACCTGCAGGTGAGTCAGGCTACAACACAGATGATGGACATTAATGGTGGTAAAGGATGATGAAACGTTTTCAATCTGATTGGTCGATTTATGTTTAAACTTCCTTCGTGTTGTCATGGCAACCTTTGCTTCCATCTCCAAAGCAGCTGCACAATAACAACAAACACAGATACACAAATTAGCACAATGCTCCTCAGTCGGCCTCCACACCCCAGCTGACACAGGCCTGACCTCTGTATTGTGTGTGTAAGTGTGTGTGTGTGTGTCTGGCTGTTTGGTCATTCTCAGGGAGGGCTGTCACTCCACTCACCTCTCACTGCCAACAACAGAGGGGGGGGGCGTCTGACATGAGAGAGGCTGGAGGGCAACATAAAGGCACGTGTGTGTGTGTGTGTGTGTGTGTGTGTGTGTGTGTGTGTGTGTGTGTGTGTGTGTGTGTGTGTGTGTGTGTTCCTGGAGTTGCCTGGTCAATTAAATTCACATTGAGGATAAATGATTTGCAAATGATGTACAAACAGGGGAGCGTCCCGTCCTGAAGAGGGTTAGGATCAAAATGTAAAAGGTCAGAGAAGGTTCACTGACCCAAACAAGACAGACATAAAAAAAACTGTCTGTCCTCTGGAAGGTGAAAATACTTTACGATTTATATTGTTCCTAAAATATCAAATTGTTGCTCTCAGGTGTTTTAACCTTATTACAACATATGGAGCTTAAATAGAAGAATGATTTTAAGTAAATGTATATTTTTGTTGATTAACAGAGCTAATTAAAAACATACACTTAGGTATAAATACGTTGGCCTTGTGTGAGGTGTTTTCTCTCCACTCATTTCCGTTTATACCATGTTGTACTGTGTCCCGACTGAAATGAGTCTTTAGCAAATATCGATTATGAAAAAGATGAATTCAGTTAAATAATGCTGGAAGAATCTATCGCTCCCAGAACTGAAGGCGTCTGAGCTTCACTGGAGAGGAGACGAGGCGCTGTGATGTCATCAGCTTTGGCCGGTTGTTGAAGTAATGTGTGTTTTTGTTTTGGATCAGTTCAGGTTAAAATTTGAGAACTGTTGTTATTGTAGTCTGTCTCTAAACCTGGACCTGAACTCTGGCTCTGTAAAGTGAAGCCAATGCTGAAGAGCCTTAACCCTTCATTCTCTCTAATGACCATCAGGGGGCGACTCCACTGGTTGTTAAAGAAGTCAGATTGTATTGAAGTCTATGGGAAAATGTCCCTACTTCTCCCTTGATTTATTAGCTCAGTAAACGTTTTCCTAATGAGTTTATGGTCTCAGTCTCTAGTTTCAAGTCTTCAATACAACATGATGTTAATTTTTTAAATGATGGTCCATTTAGAGGAAAATAGACCGGAAAGCAGGGGATTGGTTAGGGGGCGTGGCTACTGTGTGATTGACAGACTGCACCACCCAATCAGGAATAGAGTACAGAGCAGGTCAGCTCCACCCCTCACTCCTCCTCAGCTCCACCTTCTCCTCCAAATATGGTCTATTCTGGTTTCAACAAACCAAGATGGCCGACAGACAAATGACAAACTGGAGGCTTCAGAGCAGCAGCTCAGACGATGGTGACAGACAGAGGGTTGACACCTGGTCATTACACGTGTGTTGTCTTACTTTATCAGGTCATTATGTGTTTTATGATAAAACCTCGTTGTTTTGGATAAAAGTGACAGATGAGGAAACGTAAACAACATCATCGTCCTAACAACAGCATCAAACAAAACAAACAAAATGACCTCACAACCGAACAGCGATGAATTAGGTGAGAAGAGTTGAACTATGTTTTATTATAAAGTAAAACACACAGTGGGAGTGAATAATGTTCACACTGATGCTGTGTCTGTGTTTAATTCTGCAAAAGCTGCACTTGGTGTAAATTTACTGATCTCACACACATCAAGTGAGAATGCACCACATTTTTGTGTGTGTTTTTTTTCTGTGTGTCTTTGTGTGTGTGTGTGTGTGTGTGTGTGTGTGTGTGTGTGTGTATCAATGAGACAGAGAGCTAGAGACAGAGAGCATCAGGCATGGAGGAGACCCCCTTCTGGCTATCCTCTGAGGGGTTGATGATACTAAAGACACTGGAGAGCGCCCCGGCTGTGACCCACCCACCCACACACACACACACACACACACACACACCAACCCTCCAACCATTCTGTTCTCTTTACAACTTTACAAAATAGGCTTTTAATTTAGCTGGGCGGCCAGGGCGTGTGGGGCCCGCCAGCATCAATCATCATGAGGAGGCTGAGGAGGCCAGGCCGTCCCCTGGGCCCTCTCACTGACGAGGATGTCCCACACACACACACACACACACACACACACACACACACACACACACACACACAGACTCAACACACTTCTTCCTTCTGCTCTTTTATACAGACACTCGTTCGCAAAGACCTCAGAACCTTATCATTCTCTCAAACACAAACACACACACACACACACACACACACACACACACACACACACACACACACACAGACCCCCTCCATCCCCTCCAGGCTGTAGATGATGAGACCAGACTGAACACAGATGGGAAATGGAGGGAAACTGTGGAAACGAAGCATCTCTCGCGCTCTGTTTTTTCTAATTTCATATTATATTTAATCACAAACAAACCACATGACAATACACGTTCAAGTGTGTTCACTGTGTGCGCGACCCAACCAAAGTCTACTTTCTAGATCATTTATTTTTCTTTCTCTTTTTGGAACCCTTTGTACGATCGTGTTCTCCTCTAAGCCAATTTGTATTTACATTGCAAACATTCATTTCCATTTTGGGTTCATGTACCTACCTTCTTTGTTAATTGGATTTGGATCATTTCCAAATGTTCAGTGTGTACCCAGCAATAATTATATTCCCAGAGAGATCTGTATGAATTTTGTCACAGACTTTGACGGCTTGTCGGCACATCGCTGACGTGACGCTGATGTTTCACCAAAAGACGCCGCGCGTGAACCAAAATGTCAGCAGGACGTCGACGAGACAAAGACCAGGAGAATCATGATTTTACTGCAAACCTTAGCATATTTAGACTGAATTGTATCGTGGAGTCGTTCATGAAGCTAATTGTTTTACTCCACTACGTTTATTTTACTTTGCTCAGATAATACAGTGTTTTAGTTTATTTGTATACTTCATTCAATCAGCTTAACAGAAATAAAAGAAGCTCGAAAATAGAGATAAAAAGAACAGAAGAAAAAAAAACATCATTTATAAAAGAAATATTTTAGAATCGCTGAGCGAGATTAAAAGGTTAAATGAAGACAGTGGAGAAAAGAGCAGGTTTCAGCTTCGTCTCGTCTAGTTTCATCCCATCAGGCATCAAACATCTCACAAATAGATTCAGGGCCAAAACCATGTAGAGACATGAAGCCAGTTCAAAGACACTGAACCAGCTGCAGCTGTTTAAATGAAGCCCACAGACGTGGATATGCTTCCAAAATCACATCGTCTTCAGAGCTTTATTGATCCTGATGGTTGAGTTAGAGACGTTTTCTCCTTCAACCAGAGAATCAGCTCTTTCTAACAAGCCCTGATTTGTCCTGTGTGACACTGACTTCAGTGATAAACTCCTGAAGGAAGTTAGTTCAGATCTGGATCAGTCTGAGCCTTTGACTGGAGCATTGCTGCTTTACTTCTGTGTGTTTATCCATCCATTCTCATCCTCCATCTTTGATAGTGACGTCTAGAGTCACGTCTCTACATGGGACGCTCCTATTGGCTCCAGTGGGTGATGTCACAGCCAATCAGAGTGTCTCCTTCAGAGGCCTAGCTGTCAGCTGCTTGTAGCCAAAGTCAATGGGATCAATCCTGTATTTTTCTGATCTCAGAGTGAGGAGAAAACCAATGTTCTTGGTGTGAAGTGTGTTTTAGGGGCCAATCAGAGAAGCTGCTTGAATCTAGAATCATTGTGGATCTGGTGTCATGAGACCTTTAATAATGACTGACTCTTATTAAACACATGAATTAATTAACAATCAACAAATACCAGTGAAGTCAGTCTGATGTAGTGAGTGTATTTGAATGGGAAGAGGACTTTGACCAAGTCTGACCATCACCACCAACCCTCAATAACCCCCCCTCCCCTCTCTCTCTCCCCTCTACCACTCTGCCTCTCTCTCCCTCTGTCTTCCCGGTTGTGTGTAATCAGATAAACTGAGCCGAGAGGTGTGATAAGGAAGGGTCTCCCTGGGGTGCTATGTCGCTCCCTCCTTTCCTCGCCTCCCTCCCAACACCCCTCTCTCTCTCTCTCTCTACCCGCTAACCCCCCCACCCCCCCACCCCACAGCTCTATCTTTGCTGCCGGTGGCGATGGTGGTTTTAGTATGCATAGAGCTGAGCTATCTGCTCCATTGCACCTTGACTCCCCCCAACACACAAACACAACCACGTTCACACAACTCAGCACCACAATATTCAGCCATGCACACACTGCTACTTTAACACGGTGCAAACACAGCACACACACACACACACACACACACACACACACACACACACACACACACACACACACACACACACACACACACTACCATTACTGATGCTGGGGAAAGGTTGTAGCCGTCATAACAAGGGAAAAACACACACAGACACACAAGCAGTCACACAATAGGCCCACCTCAGAAAGTGTATTTTCAGTCAGATGCTGTGATGCGTCGCTCAGAAGAGTCTGACAGGAAGTGGCAGCAAAGTGGCAGAAGCTCTTTCACATGTCAGAGCTCTGATCTGTTGATGTGGGAAACAAATAAAGACAGTGTCCTACAATTATTGTTTCAGTTGTCTGTCTCACTCTGTCCTGTCTCGCTCTGTCTCTAGGCCGGACCACAACTGAAATACAGCTAGAATCAATATTTTTGTTAAAACCATGTTTGTAGTAATGAGCTACCAGTGAATCTGCAGCTTCAAAAAGCTTCATAGCAAACTGGCGATTTAAAGCCTCCAGTTTGTCATTTGAGCTGAGGAGGAGTGAGGGGTGGAGCTGACCTGCTCTGTACTCTATCCTGATTGGGTGGGACAGTCTGTCAGTCTCACAGTAGCCACGCCCCCTAACATCCCCTGCTTTCTGGTCTATTTTCCTCTAAATGGACCATCATTTAAAAAATGAACATCATGTTGTATTGAAGACTTGAAACTAGAGACTGAGACCATAAACTCATTAGGAAAACGTTTACTGAGCTAATAAATCAAGGAGAAGTAGGGACATTTTCCCATAGACTTCAATACAATCTGACTTCAACAACCAGTGGAGTCGCCCCCTGATGGTCATTAGAGAGGATGAAGGTTTAAGCAATGACTTCTCTTAAAGCCCCAGAGCCTACGTCCACTTTTATATTCAGTCAATGACCAACCCATGACCTTTTATTATTGTAACCATGGCAACCAAGGTCGTGTACACCTGCCGCCGTCGTGGCGCTATTTCAGGAGGCTGTCGTATGAGTCATTTCAGAGGGTTGAGGAAAACTGTTCAGGTTGGAGACTGGTTTACATGAAGAGTTGGATGAGACCAAAAACAGAGCTTAAAGAGACAGAATACTTGACTCACGTTCATCAGCTGATCAGAAAGAGCTGAAACAGGGTCACAGCTGAGCCACGCCCACTTTGTTCAGCCATCGTGGTCACAACTGGAGATCTGAGGATTGAAGTAGAGAATGACGCACCATCAACGCACCAGAATTATCTTATAAGTGTTAATTATACAAACTTTTCACAGTAAAGAGCATTTTGACAAGAAAGGCCAGTGCATCATGTTTATTCTGTGGATGAAACGGACCAAACCCAAACTTAGCGCAGGAAATTGGACTTGTCAGGTGGAGAGACGTTTGTGTGTGTGTGTGTGTTGGGGAGGGAGGCAGTTGTTAGCCTGGGTAGCTACCGACTGGTGATAAGACAAAGGCAGGTTGTTTGCTGTCTCTGTCTGCGCTGCCCGGTCATCAGATGGAGGCCAAGCTGGACACGGCCCTGTCTGACTGGACACACATTCCTGCAGGCGTACCTGTCTGTGTGCTCCTAACTCCAGTCCTTGAACCTGTAAATCCATAGTATGAGAGAGAGTGTGTGTGTGTGTGTACCCAGACTCTCTATCCGCCTTTATACATGCTCAGCCAGCAGAGTGGAGCTCCAGCTATCCTCCCATAGTTTTGCTTTGTTTTGTTGCTGGAGTGTGCGTGTTGTTTTGGCACTGGCTGGTAAAGTGGCTCTTCCCATGTGTGTCTGCGCTCAGTGTTCAGTCCTCCAACAATATGAACCAACAGAAAACATCAACACTCCAGCCAGTAATTCAGTCACGCTCAGACTTGGTTGTGTGTGTGCTGCCATTCATCCGGGTTTGAATTTTTTCCCTCTCTCCACTTCCACACGCCTGTCGCTGAGCATCATCCAGAGAAAATTCTGACCTGGAGCCTGTGATCACATCATGAGTTTATCTGGAGCTGGTTTTGTGCAGGGTCACTTTTCATAGAGGACACTTCTAATTTACACCAAAGCATTAGGACAAAGGTTTGAATCCTGAATCTCATCCTGAATCTCTGAAACATGTGTTTGCAGACATTTCTGTTCAGATCTTTACAGAGGTTCATCCAGATGCTCTACTGCAACCAAAACATTTGCATCCCAGCAAGAAAACTTCCTCTTGTCACTGTCACACCAAAATTAGCATGTACAGGAAGGTTTTTTAAACTTGGTAATAAAAGCCAATTCATTCCTTTTCTCCTGTCAGGAGGCGTCCTCAGTCAGAACAGACTGACAACAGAACAGAACAGAACAAACTTGTTTTCCTGTTCTGACTGAGGACGCCTCCAGTTTGTAATCTGTCCGTCGGCCATCTTGGTTTTTGAAACCAGTAGAAACCATCTTTGGAGGAGAAGGTGGAGCTGAGGAGGAGTGAGGGGTGGAGCTGACCTGCTCTGTACTCTGTCCTGATTGGGTGGTACAGTCTGTCAATCACACAATAACCACGCCCCTTAACCCATCCCCTGCTTTATGGTCTATTTTCCTCTAAATGTGAATTTTGTAATGTGACTACTGCATGTGACCCATTTATTTTAAATGCAGTAGTAAAGATGATCTGAATAACTGTGTGATCTGTTGCTTCTATGTGAGATGCTGAGGAGTGAAGGTGTAGCACCTTGTGTCACACAAAACAAGACACACAAAGCAAAGGATTTTTCAGCAGCTGTGTTGTCAGCTATAGATGATCAATATATCTAAGAGTGGACGATTTCAGTGTCAGCCAATAATTTCCCCTCTTTGTGCTGAGGACAGAGGCCATCTCCTGTGGGCTGTACAATACATGACTGACAGGTCTCCTCATGAGCCCGCCTCCACCTGACGCCATGGAAACACCAGCTCCGTTTTCAGACCAGAGGAACATCAAGTGTCTCTGAAACTTGCGTCTGAATAAACCTGGAATGACTTTGATCAGTCTGACCAGAACAGGACAGTCTGAGCAGAAGTCACTCTGAGTTTATTGTAGTGACAGAATAAAGACAGAGAGACATGGACAATAAGATATTTAGAGCATTAGAGGCTTTGGAGCTGATTTTTCATCATTACTGTTACAAAGAATGAGCAGAACTCAGATCAGATTAAGAGAGAAACTTCAAATCAGCAGAGATGAGGCGTTCACTGTCACCTACATTTGTTTGGATCAAAACAGACTCACTGACCAACTCTTGCTTAGTGAAAAAGAAAGTAAAACCTGTGTGTGTGTGTGTGTGTGTGTGTGTGTGTGTGTAGTATACCGTTCCAAACATCACCTGAACCAAAGCTCAGCCTACAGTAGTGTGAGGCAGCAGACATCAGAATCCAGACTTCTACTGACCAGAACTAAATTCTCTCTCTCACACACACACATACACACACATACACACACACACACAGAGCGCTCGACCAGTGGCGGCAGCTTCTTTGAGCGGTGGCTACCACTGGCTGGGCCTGGTGCAAAGCTGCTTAACAGGACTCATCTGGGATCAGTGACAGATGGACAACCTGTCCTGGAGGCCTGGGCACCACCGGAGCTCCAGGAGTAAGGTAAACCTGGTCAGAGCCCCAAGGATGCTTATGGTGTAATCACAAGATTTAACGGTCAAGGTGCAAAGACACTAAACATGCACCAAAACACACACCTGAAAACACGTTTTCTGACAATACCGCTCTCACACAGCACGATTAAGGAATGTGGGTCTTTGAGTCGGGGCCTGGAACCTCCAGGGGGCCTTGAGGTACCTACATGGTCTTCTATAAAGAAATGTTGAGCTCTGTCACTGGTGGCAGGTGGTGCAGTGGTTAGCACACAGCGAGAAGGTTGTGGGTTTGAACCCGGGCCTGGGGCGGGTGGAGTTTACACGTTCTCCCTGTGCCTGTGTTGGTTCCCTTCAGGTTTCATGACTCTAAACTGCTGGTTGGAGTGAATGCGACCATCTTCGTTTCTATGTGTCGGCCCTGTGACAGACTGGTGACCTGTCCAGGGTGAACCCCGCCCCCGCCCTCGCCCTCGCCCAACGTGAGCTGGGATTGGCTCCAGCGCTCCCTTGGCCCTGTACGGATTTGTGGTATAGAAAATGCATGAATTAATGTAGCGCACACACAAAATTCTGCCTTGCTTGCTGGTGCAGTGGCTGTTGATCATGATGATGATGGTAGATAAAACTTTACCAAAGCCTGGATGAAGCTGATGTTTAAGGATAAGCCACAGATTTTATATATTTTTTTGTTATTGTGGTGTTATTGTTATGGAAAGGCCAATACAGGAGCAGGTGGTTTGGGTTTCACACCATGTTGGTGCTCAAAGTCTGAGCAGGCGTCGCCGGTTTAAATCCCGGCCGGTGCGATTCTTTCCTGCATGTCGCTCCCCGTCATTTCCTGTCTCTCTCTACAACTGCAAATACTTAAAATAATAATAATAAATCCTGACGTGTGCGCTCAGAGAGGAAACACAGCACCTTAATTCACACAGTCTGAGTGTGTAACATTGTGTGGTTGGACTCTAATGTAAAAAATGTGAGGGAAAAGACGCCGCAGTGACGGCTGTGATGTTTGATTGACAGGTTGTTTTCAGGAAGTGCGATGTTAAAATGACCACAATGGGAAAAAGAACGGAGACAAACCCTTAAAAGCAAAGGATGTGTGACAGACACACACGGATGCAGGTTTCCCCTCAGAGCTGCCATGTCTCTGACTGCAGCGTAGCGGGGACGGCCTTTCCGTGTCACCACGACGCCGCGCCCCACACTGTGTGCCACGTTGCATTTCACACTCGCTTTGCAGCCGCCAGTTGAGTCATCAGCAGCTAAAGGATGGAATTAACTCCATCACTGTCATCCTTGGCCTCTCGTCAATGGCTCTTAACTCATTTGTTCTTATTTTGCTGTTGTTTCGCGTCCAAAACAGTATGTGTGGCAATGTCAGGGTGGTGCTGGATGGGTATGTGGGGAGGGCAATAATTAGTGTTGGTATTGAAAAGTAATAACAGTATGGATTAATGTGGGAGAAGTGGAGTGGAGCGCATCATCGAGTGAGACAAATCCAATGCTGGGAATTGGCAGACAAAGCAAGAGGCAGTCAATAGGGATTATGTGGGAGCTAAGCCGACCCACTTTGGCTGGGGGAGGGGAGGTGTGTGTGTATGTGGGGGGGTGCCTTGATGGTGGCGGTGGCAGCTTTTGGACTGGCACCGATAGACACTCATGCAGGTCGGCCACCGCCTCGGCAGACACTGCACACACTCTCTGGTGAAGAGTGTGGGGTAGGAGGGTGGAGATGGTGCAGAGGGGTGGTGAGGAGGAGGGAGGGAGGGAGAGAAGGAGGACGGGCATCATCTCGGTCCCTCTATTTAGCTATCGTAACTCCACCCAACCCCCCCTCCCTCCCCCTCCGTCAGTCCATGAGGCCCTAGATCCCTCTGCCCCCTAGGGGAGGTGGTGCATTGGCGCTGCCAGAGCCGGAGCCTGTGCCAGCTGGGCAAACACCCAAGTCGTTGACAGAATAAACACCTTGCAAATAGAAGCAGAGATGACACAGGCTCAGAAACAGCGAGCGGCACGACTCCCACTGCATCAGCAGGTCCACACTCACTCCTTCACCACACGAGGGGACGGACGGATGGTTACGTCCACGTCCCTGCTCTGACCGCGTCTAAAGCTCCGATAGTTTCATGTGTAGAATGATCTCCTGTTTTTATAGTGTGTGACTGATCAGGTTTATTTGCTCATACCTTCAGTTCTATACACAATGCTGACATTTTTTAATCTCTTTTTATTACATTGGAGTCTGACACTACTCAACAGTTTCCAATGGCACAAAGGATTTACAGGGAAGTTGTGATATTTAGCATCAGGATGGAGCAACGTGAATATCTTATCAGATGGTTTCACTGTTTCAATACTTCAAAGATGAAACTATTCCAAACGCAGAGGAGTCCCGTCTGTGGCCCACTCCTCCCTCCCACTCCATGGCGGTTAACCTTCAGTCCACACTCGTGTCGTTCAGGGGAATGACCGACATCCTTGTTGCCAAAATGTCAAAAATTGTTCTTGGATGTTTGAGAGTAGTTCAACAACTTCTAACTAACCTCAACAACCCTCTGGTACCACCCAGAGAAGTGTCTCCTTTAAATAGAGGCCCTTAGACGGCAGGCGTACCGGCGTACTGTGGTTCTCATGTCATTAATGTCATTTAATTGTGAAAATCCACTAAAAAAAGATTTCAAAATAAGAGTAAATCCAAATTATTTAGTAAAAACATGGAGTTTTAGTGCTTTTATTTTGAAATGTGCTCTTCGTGCTCAAGGCCATGTGGATGTGAAGGACAGTGTTGCACAGCAGGGTGACTGGTCACCGTGCACATAGAGGTTTCCACTTCTGAGAAAGTCCAAGCTGCAAAAAGAAAGTTAAATTGAACTTGTCTGCTCTTCACATTCACCTGCCCTGGATTTGAAAGTGTTGCATCACCTGGCTGCTTCCTGCTGCACTGTATGTGGTCAGCACTTCCTCTCAGTTGTACAGTGGATGACATTTCTGGACTCAACAAGGGGAAAAAAAGTAAGATGCACACAAGCCGCTGCGACACCTGGAGGCCGCCTGGGCGAGCAGCATCCACGCCTCTGCTCCCGTCCTGTAGCAAGCGCTCGCCGCTTGTTCACACATCTCTGTCTTCCTGTAAGTCATTTGTAAACATGTGTTTAGGCTCAGTTCTAAACAAATAATCCAATAACATGTGAACAGCCTCATTCTGTCACTTTCTCTCAGCAAAGAGGAAGAGAAAAGAGGAGCAGGGGGATGATGGCTGCCCGGCCGGGAGATTTATACATTTTTCATTTATTTATTCATTCATTCATTCATTCGTTGCCCATTTTCTCTGCATATAATTCTTTAATTTTTATGTTAATGACCACATGGGGTGGTGGCTGGGTTTTGATGACATATCTCCAGTGGAGATCCTTGGACGGCTTAGCCCGCCCATCCAAAAATAGCTGTGAAATCCGACGAAATAATAGAAGTGTGGTGGTGCTAGCGGTGGAGGGGGGGGGGGCGGGCAGGAGGGGTGGATTTGCAGCAGCTGAGGCTTTGCATTCGAATGGCATGGTCTGTCTGGAGTGAAGGGACCCCCCCCCTCCCCTCCCCAGCCCCACACCACCACCACCACAACACCCAAGAGAGAGAGGGAGAGAGGAGGTGTTATCGGGTCCTTGCAGCCAGAGCCCCGACTTGTTCCTGAATACCAAATGTGGCAGAGGACCAGAAAAGTGAGTTGTCTTTGTTTTGTCAAGTGTGCCATGACAAAATGCTGGGGAGCCCCCTCCTCATGAACCCCTCCCTCTCCCGCCACCACCACCACCACCACCACCACACACACACACACACACTCAGGTGAACTTGGTGAACGGACCTGCTTGTTTGACCTGCTAATCATCTTTGCTTAAATGCAAAGACACACACATGCTGACACGATGGGGGGTGGGGGGAAGTGGTGTGGGGGGTACAGGTGTCCTCACAGGTAAGTGCCCACAGTTCCTGAAGCATCATGGGAACACCTGTCCCTGTGTTGCCATACAAAAAGGCAGAGAAACGCACATGCAGCAATGCACAAATACAATCTTGCAGAATCTGTTTTTGCATGTGTACACAAACACACAAAGACAAAGCAGACACACACACACAGGAAACCTCTATCTTCGCTCCAACAAGTCCTGATAAATATTCATGAAGCCTGACAACAACAGTGTCCTCTCTCTCCGTCTGCCTCGCTCTGTCCCTCACTCTCTCCCTGGTGGTCTTTGTCTTAGTCTCTTGTCCATGTGATGGTGGTGTGTGTGTGTGTGTGTGTGTGTGTGTGTGTGTGTGTGTGTGTGCGACTTCAGACGGCCTTTGAAGGGTTTATTATTTAGCAACTGGCTGTCGTCCTCCTCTGATAGTCGCCTGGCCAATGACATTAGAACATGCAGCCGCACGTCACATGTACTATCTCACAAACGAGGCATGTGTCTGTTCATGTTCACACATGTTGGACTTGACCAGTTAGTCCAACACGTCACCTGTGACAGGACCCGAAATGGAGAAAATGATCTTCCTAACTTCAGTCCAGGTGGTGAACTGCCCCCCCCCCAAAGTTCTCTTTAAGTCCACCATTGGGAAGGAAGGGGTTCAGCAGATGTGAAAAAATCCTGCAGGTCCCATCTTCTTCTTTTGTACTTTACATGACAAAATTATTCCCAAAGGTCCTTGAGTTTCACTTTAGTCTGTGAAACACTGAGCGACTATTTCAGTTTTACTTTTTCTTTTCTACCATCAACTGCCATGTCTGATGTCCTTGAATCATCCACTACAGGTGCACAATGAGCTGCAGTGGTCCACTGTTGTCTGAAGTGGGTCATTCACAGACCACAATGGCCAATGTACTGATTTCACTTTGGTAGAAAATCCTTCCTGTGAACACTTAAGCCTGGAATTATCTGAAATAACATGGACATTGTTACTGGACAAAAACACAACGGTACGTTAATCAGATGGCTTTTGACCAAGGTAACACTTGGGCTAGAGCTACGTTAGGGTTGAACCCCCCAGAAGATGGTGGACAACGTATTTATGCAGAGAATGAAGTCAAAGACGTCTTCGAGAGGATAAACTGCTGATATCCAACAAACCTCGACAGTGATCCGACTCCAGGACACACACTCACAGACAGAGTGAACAGGCTGCCCGTATTGTCTGTGTGTGCTCGTGGGCATGGTGGCCGAGGTGTGAATGTGTGTCAGATGGTTCAGTGGGCAGCCTGGCAGCCAGCAATGTGGCGATGCCCACACCAACAGGGAGACACACACACACACACACACACACACACACACACACACACACACACACGTTCTCTGCAGTCTGTGTCATCTGACTGAGCAGTACTGGGCTTCACTGGGTCAGTACTGGATCAGTAAAACACAGGACGTGGATGGGAGGCTCTTAATTTGGCGGGTCATACACAGCTGTTTTTTGTTGACATAAAACTGTAGGTTGAGCTCACGTGAGTCAGGACCCAGTGCATTCTGGGATATGTGCTTGCTGCTGGTTAGAGGTGAGGACGCGCTCTGTGAAGAAGATGGGACGCTCCTGCTCTGACAGACTTCAGTATCTTGTTCTTTTAACAGGAACACGATGAGAGTCCAAGTCAAACCAGAAGAAGACAAAGATCCCAGGATGAAGGACAAAGGTCATCGACATGTGGACACCATTGAAGACGTCTCAGTGTAGATACTGTGGGGAAGGGCGTCCCCCAAAATCAGAAGAGAGCTCAGTAAACATTTTATGGAGTTTATGGTCTCAGTCGTCTAAGGCTCCTTCATGTGTCATTCTTTTCCTGGGAATAGAAGGATCCAGTGGGTGGAGCCTTCACTGCCCAACCAGTCCCAAGAGTCACTCTTGTAATGAAAATAATATGGCAGCAAGCAAGAGCGTGAGGATTAGACTGTTAGATGTAAGTGTTGGGTATCAGTTAACAGCACAACTGTTAAAACCAAGGGCCTTGAAACCAAGTTGAACAGTTATGTTGTCAAGGTAACGAGGAAACTGGGGTCGTTCACTGTGATGCGACAGTAAAGACGGGAACAGCTGATATTCAACATCTTATAATCAGTTATATTCAGACCAGCTGAACTGTCTCTGTATCATGTTCATATATGTAGCTTGTTTGGATGTCGCTCCCCCTCCTGCCTTCATCATCACCATCTCCCTCCTTCTGTCTCCCTCTGTCTCTCACTCTCTCCCACTCTGTCCCCCTCCTCCCCCTCTGTCTCTCTGTTCCCTCTCTCAGCAGTAAGCCCTCTAATCTCTCCTGTTCAATCGCCTGGCAGACACATGCCCTCTGTCTGCAGAGCCAGCAGGGATGCTTCCTGTGCAGGTGTACCACTGAGCGTGCACAATAGGTACAGTGAGCACGGCGAGCGCCGCAACTTCGGTACGGCAAGCCGGGGCAGGTGGAGTCAGTGCGGCTACGTATGCTGGATGTACCGATGGGTATGGATTAAGTGAACGAAGGGGGGGGGGTATGGCAGGTATGGGAGGGGTGGAGGGGGCAGGGAGGTGAATGTGAGGGATTTGGTGGGTATGCGTACGCTGGGCAGGGTGCACCTGGAAACCGTGGTGGGTACGGCGGGCGTGGTGGGCACAGTGCGACTGGCAGATGGTGGGCACAGTGAGTACAGTACATGGCAGACACTTTGAGAACGGTGAGCGTGGCAGGCATGGTAGCCATGGCGGTGGTCACAGTGCGACCCCGTGCTGGGTGGCGGGACCAGAGGCCAAGGTTGCCAGTCGTGCCTGGCCTCGGTCCCACGCCACCTGACGTCCAACGTGACGTCTCCTCTCTCCCCTCGTGCTGAGTCATTAGTAATTTCTGATAGTTGGTAGCTTTTCCCCCCTTGTTGCTGGCATCTCTTAATCAATGTTAATTGGCTTGGAATTAGCATATGTTAATTAATGATATTTACTTCAAATTAAAGGTATGAGTGGTCCCAGAGGGTTTCCTGTTCATCTAATTAGAACCAATTAGCTGCAATTAACACGTGTAAATGAGACGGTACTGAGTCCAAAACAAACAGTGTGTGCATGCAGGCTGCTGCCCAGCTTCCCTTGCACTGCTGAACGTGCACCGGGCCTGTTATCTTTTGTACGTGTGTGTCTGTGTGTGTATATAAGCACTCACGTTACATCCATGATGCTTACGTGTGTTATTACAAACCAGATGAAACAAAAAGCCATTCCAGCTCAAACAAATAACCATTCAGGACCTCTCTGCTCCCAGTTTTCCTGCTCACATCCTCAGCGCCTCTCCTATTTTTAGAGCGTGCTGCCAAACTAATTTGTTTTACAGACCTTTCTATCAAGTGAAGAAAATCCCGGAGGTGTATTAATTGAAATTCAGTCGACGGCACATCTTGTTTTGGTCTAAGAAACCACCAGCCGTGCTGAGTGTGGAGAGTAATCTCACACAGGGAAAATTGCCAGGAAATGAGAAGATGTAAACAAGGGAGAAGGTAGAAAATAAACAGAAGTCATTCAAGCATCTATGGCATCTCAGCGTACTCTATTAAAAGTATACTGCCTGTTTTAGTTTTAAGTTGTTCAACATGCTGACTAGCTAACTAGCTGTTCGTTCACTCTCTCCCCGCTGTTTGTTGGGCGACTCTGCAGGAGAAGCTGTGACTAAAGACGTGTCCCCGTTTTGTGAGGATCAAGGAGACATTAGCTGGGCCGGCCTTCACAGTCTGTGGCTCCTTTTGTGCTGTCGTGGAGCTTGTTGTTACATCAGCTAATGACAGGATGAATGTAGATTCATTTTAAAATCAAATTATTTGTCTTTATCCAGCCATGAAAACTCAAAGCTGCAGTTCTCCTGACAGCACACAACATACTGTGTACAATATATATAAGGCTTTACAACACACTGTTTTATTAGTATACAAATAGACCAATCTGCCATAACATTATGACCCCTGACAGGTGAGGTCAACAACACTGATTACCTGGTTACCATGGTTACCTGTCAGCGGTGGATATATCAGGCAGCAGCTGAACATTTAGTCCTGAAGTCCCAAACTGTGATGAGACGACTGGTCAGAGCTTCTCCAACACTGCAGCTCTGTGGGATGTTCCTGGGCTGCAGTGGTCAGGACCTAAACCACTGGACCACAGACAGGGTCAGGGGTCAAGGCTCAGTGATGGTGGTGGGGAGTGAAGGCTGGACCCTGTGGTCTGATCCAACAGAAGAGCTACTGGAGCTCAGACTGATGAAGAAGTTCATGCTGGTTCTGATAGAAAGCTGTCAGAACACAGAGCATCACAGTTTGTTGTGTTTGGGGCTGTGTAGCCTCAGACCGGTCAGTGTGTCCATGCTGACCCCTGTCCACCACCAGAAGATCTACAATGGACACAGGAGCATCAGAACTGGACCATGGAGCAATGAAGAAGATGGCCTGGGGAAGACATGACACCAGGATGCATTATGGGAAGAAGAGCAGCTGGTGGAGTCAGTGTGATGCTGTGGTCAATGTCCTGCTGGGAAACCTTGGGTCCATTCATGTGGATGTTCCTTTGACTCGTCCCCCCTCCCTAAACATGGTTCAGACCAAGTCCCCCCCTTCATGGAAACAGTCTTCCCTAATGGCAGTGGCCTCTTTCAGCAGGATAATGCTCCCTGTCACTGCAACAATGGTTCAGGAGCTTTGAGGAACAACAACCAGTTCAAGGTGTTGACTTGGCTCCAAATCCCCCAGATCTCAGTCCAGTCCAGCATCTGTGGGATGAGCTGGACCAACAAGTCTGATCCATGGAGGCTCCACCTCACAACTTCAGGACTTAAAGGATCTGCTGCTAAGGTCTGGGTCCAGATACCACAGCTCAGCTTCAGAGGTCTAGAGGAGTCCAGGCCTCCAGGGGCAGGACTGTTTAGACAGGTGGTCATAATGTTATGGCTGATTGGTGTAACTACACAATACTATAGATAGAATACTTGAATTGTTTTTGAATCAAACTGCAACTTCAAAATGAAATGTGTATTTATTCATGAGACAGAGACAGCAAATAATCCCAAATATAAGATTCCTTTTCATGATGTGTCTTTTGAGCCGTTTCTCCATCATTCAAAATCAATTTTCATTTTTTGGTCCAGTTGTGATTAGAGCCACACATTTGTATCACTGTAGGAGAGTCAACAGCAAACTCAGAAATCAAGGTTGACATACTTGAAAATGTATAGTCAGAAACATCCAGGTGTTCAAGTAATTCATATTGTTAACGTATAAATCCCTTTTTTTTAAAAAGCCCATAGGTCGTCTGTGTGGCAGCTTAATACGACCCACACTTACGTTTATTGAATGGTGACTTTGAGTGGTTATAGTAATTATGACAGGAACAAAGGAGGAAGTCAGGTGACATACTACGTCGAGCGACAAAGAGTTGACAGAGCTCAGGATGTCACACAGGAAACAGTTGTTCCCATTTGAAATTGTTAATCAACAGTGTTGTTTTTATCTGTGACCGTCAAACAACTTGATTTTTGGCGCCTGGATGACGAACGTCATCACCTTCAGTCGGAACAGGTTGTATTATTGCTGCCATGACAGTGAAAGTCTGATTCAAGTCAATTTCTATTTGTATTTCACCAAATCACAACAGCAGTTTTCTTAAGGCACTTTTCAAATGGAGCAGCTCTAGACCTTCTCTGTACAACAGTATTCACCAGACCCAACAAGTCCAACCAAGAGCAGACCCGGACTCAGGGTTGGCGGCCATCAGCCTCGTCCAGTTGGGAGGACGGGTGAATGTGTATTTTATTGGAGAGTGACTGAAATGCTGACCTTCCAGAAGATGATGAGGAACGTGGTTCTGGATCAGGGCTACAGAAACAGGAACCAGGGTCATGAAGACAGTGCATTGTGTTTAAGTTACAAAACAGAGATTGTATAAAATATGAGGGTTGTTTTCAGTTGGACATTTAAAAGTTCCATTTAAATGCATGGACTTCAGTTCATGAGCCAGGTGAGCGACAGTACACATGCTGCTCTGCAGGGCCAGGTTCACACACTTTGTTTTCCCCTTCCTCTTTGCTCTTGTATCTGGATGGCAGGTCTGTCTAGAAGAGTGAAATTTACAAAGAAATGCAAACCGCCATTCTCTGCTCTCTGAGCTCTGCTCCTAAAGACACCTAAAGCACTGGTTAGAGTGTTGTGGCAGACAGAACACACATCCTTTCATTCCACCGGGGTATTAGAAGTTCTTCCTATGCACGTCCCCTTTTGAAAAACCCCAGACTTCAATTATCCATCCAGCATTGGCGAGGTATCAATGAAGAACCCGGCGGTGACATCCACAACTTTCCGCACTGTTCTTTAATGATGAATAGATGCAGATTATATTTCTTTTTGTGTCGTCTCTTCTCCGCCATCACCCTCACCTAAACCCCCGCCGCTGCCACCCATCGAGGTAAAAGAAGGTGTCTTGTTGAAATCCCTCCCAGCTCAGAGCGGTGCCTAATCTTGAGTTAGTGGTTGTGTGGATGCAGCATTGACAGGTCTCTCCCCCCCCCCTCTCTGTCTGTCTGTGGCATTTGGCAGACTCCCCTATTAGTCTCCAGGTTTAGCGGCAGGAAGCGACGAGATGCTTCAGCGTACTTACCACTATAACAATCGGGGATGGAGGCTGTGGGGGTAACATTGCAGCTGAAAATACAGCATCCGCCTCCTTTGTTGGGCGATAAGGGAAAGGTGGAGGGTGGGGGGTGGAGGGACACATGCACACAAGGAGCGATCTTGGGAGCTGAACAAATCTGAGAGCGGCATTATGGGTTGGTAAACATGAATGCCATAAGAGGCTGCAGGATTTTCCGTTTTCCCATTTTCTTTTTTTTTTTTTGCCTTTGGAGGGCTGGAGTGCCAGGCACAATGATGAGATGGAGGTGGTGCGAGTGGAGAGATGGAATGAGACAGACAAAATGAAAGGCAGAAAAAGAAAGAAAAGGGATAAAGCAGACAAGAAAGTGAAGGGGGGGTAGTGCAGAGGAATAGGACAGTGACTGAGAAAAGTAAAAAGGCAAAAGAAAAGGCCTGACAGAGGAGGAGATGAAGAGAAGGGCAGAGGTATCCAAGCACAGAAGTTGAATGTAATGCTCTTTAATACACTTTCACTCACCTCCAGACCCTCGTGGTGTCACTCCACCCACCCAGAGCCCAGTCCTTGGTCTGTGGTTCCAGCATCTTCTTATCAAGCTGTTTTAAGATGATGAATTCATCTCATAAAGAGCAGATCTCAACCCCTGTTCAAGGAAACAATCGATCAGGATCACGTCACCATCGTTCAGCCCCCACCCCCTCACACTGAGGGTTAACTTTCTACTTAATGCAAAAGACTTGGCACCTGCAGGTGATACGTTTCTTCTTCTGTGGTATTGACTTAACCTGCTCATCTGCACTATTGTTTGTTGTACATGTGCTTTAATGGTGTGTTGTTTTGTATTTATTCTTTTATTTTCAAATTTCCACTGAGGTGGATAAATAAAGCCAATCAATCACTAAATCACTGGGATGTAAACCGTTGATATTTATTCATATCTTCACATCAATTTTGTGTGCCCCTTACTGACCTTTTAATGAATAAAACACCATTACTGTTGATCTGTATTTTGAATCAAGCCCTGACTGCAGCAGTAGCGTTTCTACTGCAGCCAACACCTGAGCGGCTCAGGTCTCAGGCAGAGACTGTGTGTAGTCGTTTGTGCGCCATGTAAGAGAGCATCCAGAGGGGCGAGCAGCAGCGGCTCACGCCTCGGTCCCAGCGCGCTGAGCTGACAATAAAACAGAGGAAGCTCTCGGTGGAGCCTACAGGTGTGCTGCATTGTCTTTCCTCTGTGACAGCCCTGAAAGGAGAACACGCTACTCACTGTGGCGAGCCTGATTGTAGTGGCGTTATCGACCGGCTCCCTGGTGTAATTCCCAGATACAGAGTGGCAGAGACAAACGCAGGTGAAAAAACTCTGAATCTTTTATCTCCACTGAGCAGCCGACGGCGGGGTGAGAGTTCTCCCTTCCCTCAAGCCAAAACACTGAACACTGGCAGGGACACGGCTGTTATGTACTTCTCCCCACTAGTCCAGATACCTGCTTTAAACTCACTCAGTTGTTGTGGATGTGGATCTGTGGAGAAGAACATCAAGTCAATTTTAAGACCAGCTTCAGAGGAGATCCAAGTCAAGACAGAGACCAGAACAAATCAAGATGACAACAGACGCAGGCGCTGCAGATTAAAGGGTTTTGTATGCAGAGATGTTCGGTGCCTCTCACTCTGTCTACTTTTTAACCATCACTTTGATAATGGAAAAAAAAAAGTGGAAATTCTCACCAGTCGACTCTTGATGTCGCATTCGAGGGACTGAAAATAAGCAGATGAAAAGTGGATGACTGACAATGTGCTGCAAAACAAAAGATGAAGCAAGAAACACCACAGCCTCTGGGGGAGGACGAGATCTCAACTGGACCAGCAGCCGCTCTCTGGCTTCACATACAGGAGACCCAGCAGGCCCAGGGACCACCTGCGCCACTGACTGCCCCCCCTTCAGGATCAGACCTCTCCGTGAAGTACGGCTCCTCCAGTATTTACTCATTATTCTCAGCTCCAGTTTGCGTTTGCTCTGAGGGGATTAATAAAGTTGTGTTGTGTCTGACTGTATCATCTGAATGAATGATGGAGCGTGCTCCTTCATCATCATTCACTATCTCCGAATTTCTGCTTTTCCCTAAAGAACGAAGCCTAAAATAAACTTTATTATCCTCAGCAGACACACACACACAGAGGCTGCAGAGCCAAACGTGGTCAGTGCGAGCTTCATTGATGCTGCATCATTAACCATTAAAACACATTTGTTTTCCAGGGGCGAGAGTGAAGCAACTTTTGACACAGTGTGTACGCACACAGGCAAGAACAATGAAAAATCATTTTTCATTTCATTGCTGTTTCTAAACTGCTGCTGATTGCGAGCAAAAGATAAAAAAAAAATAGTTCTCTGCTTAAATGAGTTTACGCTCGTTTTTCTCTGCGGATTCCTTTTTGTTTTCCCTCCTTTATTCAAGTTTCATCTTCTCTTTGCATCACTATAATCATCCCAAAAAGCTTGCAACTCGTGCACTTGAGGAGCATCCACCCCACCCCTCTTAGAGGACAAACACACACGTACACACACATGCAGACCTGCACTCGTGCATAAAGAGTGGCAGGGATCTTATGCATTCACAGTCTGATGATTCCGATAATCCGAGTTCAAATACAATTCCTGGATCACAGGATTTAAATGACATTATATAGAAATTAGATTTCACATCTAGAGCAACTGAACCTCCCCCGATCCCATCTCTTTCTAATTATGCTACTTTCCCCTGAATCTGCAGCAGACTCTTTCTCCTGCCCCCCCCACCCCCCCTTTTTTGTTCATTCTGCTTGAATACAGGCTGGGATATTCTTCAGCAGCACAATGCATCTATTACAATAGAAAGTAACCCAGGAGCTGCTATATATTCCCAGCGATGGCTCCCCGGTGAATTGGCAGCGTGTTTGATTCACGGTGGGCCGCAGTGTTACAGAAAGCAGAGGGTGGGTGCGTGGGTGGGGGGGCATCTAGTCATCTACCTGAAACTGACACAGTGAGTGTTTACAGGAGGAAGCTCAGCTGAATTCATGTTTAAACTGAGGTCATGTGGTATATTTTTGAAGTAATCAATAAAAGATGTACAAGATCTAAGACTAATCATAATGAACGTAACAAGTAAACAGACATATAGTTGGATGTTGTGTCTGTCCCCACAGATCAGGAGTCACTGAAGACAGGTGCCGGGGGCAAAAGTGGAGTCAAGTGCCCGCCGTGACACGTCACCCATTGGTTTGTGAGCTGCCATTTTGAAGCCTCCAGTTTGTCATTTGTCTGTCGGCCATCTTGGTTTTCTGAAACCAGTAGAAACTATATCTGGAGGAGAAGGTGGAGCTGAGGAGGAGGGAGGGGTGGAGCTGACCTGCTCTGTACTCTATCCTGATTGGGTGGTACAGTCTGTCAATCACACAGTAGCCACACCCCCTAATTCATCCCCTCCTTTCTGGTCTATTTTCCTCTAAATGGACCATCATTTAAAAAATGAACATCATGTTGTATTGAAGACTTGAAACTAGAGACTGAGACCATAAACTCATTAGGAAAACGTTTACTGAGCTAATAAATCAAGGAGAAGTAGGGACATTTTCCCATAGACTTCAATACAATCTGACTTCTTTAACAACCAGTGGAGTCGCCCCCTGATGGTCATTAGAGAGAAGGAAGGTTTAAGGCTCTTCAGCATTGGCTTCACTTCACAGACCCAGAGAGGATCTGAGCCTCTCTTCTGATTGGCTGACTGTTCTCTGAGTGATCCAATAAAAATTTAGTTCAGTGGTTCCTTCCTCTTCACTAGTGAGTAAATCTTTAAAAACAACAGCTTCAATTAAAGAGAAAAGCTCAGCAACGTCCTCAGTCAGTTTTAGAGGATGTTACTAAAATGTCAGGAAACAGGAGGAAAAGGTGCAGCTGTTAGGAACTATTTTCAGCAGTGGATTAATACACCACAGTGATGCATTTCCAGTCGGAATACGACACACACAGAATTCATTGGTGGGATAAAATCAGGGTTGGTCTCACGTGGGAATAACAATAATATAGAAAAACCACATGTTGCCGTTAAACCTTAATCAGGCAACAGACCCAAAGTTGGCATCTTATTTTGTAAAGGGTCAGATTTTAAGATGAATATCATCCTGAACCACCCCCCCACCCTATCTTAGTTTTATATCCATCAGGCTATCAGCCATTTCACTGTTTGTCATAAGAGGAGTGTGGGACTGTGTGTGACCAGCCTGAGATGGACCCAGATAAAAGGATTCTGCCAAGTCCTGATTAGATCTGCTCCCATGTTTGTCTTCCAGTATCAGGGATTACATGATTTGTGTGTTGCAGGGTGTTAACTCTCCCACCTACGCCCCCCCACGCTCCCCTCCTGATGGGGAACGCATTCCAGCAAACTCCATGCAAATGAAGTCCCATCTTCTCTCTGGTGTTCCCCTGTAGCTAATATATCATTTCCCCATATTAATGAGCTCTGTGATCACAAACGAGCATCAGAGAAACAGCCAAGTGATCAAATATCAAGAGTAAAATTAACTTGGGGCCATTTACTTTATAAAGGGAGTTTTTCAGGAAAATAGAGACAATAGTTTTCTACAAACTCTAGTCTGAGGTCAGCAGACTTTCATGATCAGATACAGTTACTATTGCTACATAAATCAGTCACGATCAAAGTAGAAATTGAAATTTGAAAATTAGTTTTTCATTAAATGTCCAACTGTAATTACAAATATTTTAGGTTAAAGAACTTCCTGTAGCTTCCTTTGCCTGGACGGAAACACACAAGTAGTGGGAAATAACTGACCTTTTAAGTATTAAATATGAATTTCAGTTCATAATAGAGACTCATAACACCACCCACCTCACTTCTACACTATAACGCATTTGGAAGCATACAGACATTTTAAAGTATTTTGAATGTACAGTAACAATTCGGACTAACTATTCTCTCTACTGACTATTTTCCAATAAAAATATAGCAGATTTCAAGTAAAACACTCCTGCAAGGTTTGATGGTGGGTGGTTTGGGAGTGTGGCTGAAGGCGGTGACTGCTTAGTTGTGACATCACAAAGTCCCTTTAATGTCTACCTTTAGACTGCATGGACCTTTAACATCTACCTTTAGACCGTATGGACCTTTAACATCTACCTTTAGACTGTATGGACCTTTAACATCTACCTTTAGACCGTATGGACCTTAAAAGGAAAACCTGTATATTAATGAGTTAAACCACATTTCAGTATCATCATCGGTGCCCTGAACCTATAAAGCTTTGGAGAAACATAAAGTTGAATGACTGGGCAGTGACCATAGTCTGTGTGTTTACTACATCGAGATAAATCACATCCGATGTCCAATAGCCTGCAGCCCTCTCACGCCTCCTCCTCCTCCCTCAGGGGCTCAGCTGGACGTCCTGAGCGGGGGTCAAGGTGGGTGCTGTTCTCTGAAACTACTGCTGACCATCAGTTTGCTAAGCCGGCTAATTTACAGCCCACCCTCCTCCTCCTCCTCCTCCACCCTGACGTCCAACCTCCAGTAACCTCCCCCCCAACGACCACCCACCCCCTCCAAACAACACTTTCCCTCTGTGCACACACTCTCTCTTTCTCTCCGCCCTCTCTCTATTTATCTCTATTTCTCTCTTTCTCTCTGGCCGGGTGTGAAGACACCGGCGGCACGCTCCAGTAGAGACAAATCAGACCTTGCCGGCCATGTCATCGTAAAACATCCCCCAGGAAGGTTGTGACCTCCTCACCCTTTCAACTCATCTGCAGGCATAGCGAGTCAGGAGAGGAGGAGGGTTCTCCATGCAGCAGCATAACTACCTCATCGACGTTATCAGAGAAGGAGAATAAAACGATATGAACTGGACAGAGTTCACACATGAGCAGGGATGGAAATATGACTAAATACTGTCCAACACATGCACTGTAGAGAATCAATACAGAGGAAATGCCAATAAATACTAGATGACTGTTAGCAGTCACCTTGCTCCTGTGTACAGTATTTATGTCCTGGTTTAAGGATCACTGAGTCCCCTTACTCACAGACCTTATAGTCCTATAAGGTCACCTGAGCTCAGTCTGCATCACAATATGTCTATTTCTAATTACAGTAAGAAGTATTTTTTCACAGATCATAAATTGGAAACACACATCGAGTTTGTTTAAACTGTTGACTGTCAACACCAACATCTTTCTACAATATTTTCTTCTGGAATCTAAACTGTTAATAAAAGAACAGTTTTAAATTTGAGGGATGTTAATCAGGACTGACAGAGCTAGAGTCAGCACATAGTTAGCCTAGCTTAGCATAAAGACTGGAAGCTGCATCATAATTTCTTAATTGTTTGACCTGTGCACAAACACGGAACATGTTTAAAATGGCAGGTTGTAGTTTTGCAGTTTGCAGTGATGAGCAGCTTCCTGAAGGCGTGTTGACTATTTGGGTACTGAGCCAATCCTTTACCTGGAATTTGCCCATAAAGAGACACAACTTCTGCTAAACATCAGCAAAGCATTACAGATGTGGCTGTGACTCAGGGAGTACAGCGGGTCATACAAGTGTTGGGTTTTGATGTCAATCCAATTTTTATTTCCAAATAAGTTCATTGTCTGTCCGACGTCACAGCCGTTAGGGCGCCATTAGGAGATGATCACCTTTATCAGTGTTGATGAAATGAGATTGGTGGTGGGATGCTAAAATTTTTTTAAAGAAGTCTGCAGCCTCTTTGTTTCGTAGTTTGTGACAGTTTTTGATGCCTACAGCATTTTGTTGTTGTTGGTTCCATCTTTGCTGCTAACAACTGAGTGAAATAGAGTTTTTGCACTGTGCTTCCAAACAATCGCTTTTCAAGGTCCCCTTTAACTGCTCAACTTGGTTGTACAAAGCATCACTCTTTACTCCTGGATAGATCACCCCACCTCTCCTTAAAACGCACACACACGCACACACACACAACCTCATCCAGCGTCAGACTCCCTGTTGCTCCAACCTGATGGAGCCATCAGCCAGAAGCCAGACAGGGAGCAGTTGTTCTCATGGTCTCATCCCTGCTGCAGAGCCTTGACACAGGGAGAGACAAACAATTTGGCCTCCCTCCCACAGTCACAGCTCTGGGAGCCAGCAGGGGAGGCAACTAGGGGTTGGTGTGTGTATGAGTGCGTGACAGAGAGAGAGAGGGGCCCCTCGGTGTAGGTGCCATTCAGTCAGTGAGAAAGAAAAGACAAGTCATATTCCTGAGAGTGAGTGTGAGTCCCAGAATGTCAGACACAAGCACTGAGGATCTATTTGCAGCCAAATAATTTCTTCCATGAATGTTAAAGGCATTTGCTTTCAACAAGTGGGATATATTTCCACTGTATTCTTTGCATATAGACAACCTCTCTTTTGTCCTTCCCAGGAATAGAGGATGTGCGTGGGCAGGCTGTTTGGTCAGCTCTGAATATTACCACTGGCACGGTAACACCGCGAGGCTTTTGACACAGGGGCTAGGACAAAGGGAAACGGGGTCGTGTGGTGAAATGGTTAATGTGAATCTTAATAGAGGCGGCAATGTCATTATCTCCAAATCCCTCTCGACCGGGGGGTCGCGCCGTCGACGGCCACTTTACATCCCAAGCGTGTCGGGCCGAGAGACCGGGGGCATGACTGCCAATCCCATCCGGAGGATTTGTGTCCTCCTCCACCAAATTCAGTAAGCGCATGCAGGCTCATAAAGGTGTTGAGAATTGAGGAATTTGTCTGGAAGACATGGCCAAAGTCAACAAGCGAGTTTTGCTTTTCAGCTGCAGAAAAAGGGACGGAGGGATGGGGGGTGGGGGAGGAGGGACATCGAGGCCTCGTGAGGGAGGAACCTGGATCTGGCTTCTCCGTCCACCGAAGCAGGCCTGAGCGATGGAGGGAAGGCTGCCTGCCCCTAAATGAGAGTCAGATTTACACACTGCCGTGGTTTCAACCAACCCCTGATAATCCCTTCCCAGAAATAAATTGTCCCATTAAAATGAAATGTTGCCCATATAGGTTTAATAAATTGAAAACGCTTGTTTGAATCCTCGGTAATTTGGACAGAATCCCAAGCACATAGCAAAGGCTCCAGCAAAATAAGATTATTTGCTGTGTATTATAATGTATGCAGCAGTTTTTATGCGACCAAACAGTGTCAGTGAACCCCCCAATGAAATGTGTGCTTATTTATATGCAGTTATTCAGGTATGCAGTAAATTCCAATTACTTCTTAAGATTTCTATTTAGCATGAGGGGGGAAATGTGACAGGGAAGCTCTGTGTTTTGAGCAGCATTGTAAATCTCGTTAACTCTTTGCAGCATATAGCGAGAAATCTGCATTCGTGTCAGGCAGCGAGGAGTGCATACGATTTTAACAACTAGCTAATAGTCCTGTACAGGGACGACTTAGAGGCGGGTGGGGTCGGGGGGTCTGAAGTAGATTGAGCTAATGTGGAGATTTCAAGGCTGATTCCAACAGATTTGTTTGCGTGATGAAGCTTATATTTTGTAACGCTATTCAAAAACCTTTTGCATTAACACGTTGAATGTAAATTGTTGGCGCAGGGAAGCGACTGAAACGATGGTGGGACGCCACAAATATTTTGCACCGTGTGAGGGACTGTCGACCCGATTTACACTAGACCTTTAATTTTTTTTTTTTTATGACACTGTGGACAGGGACGAACGTCATCTGTGTGTTTTTCATCATAATTTTGTCAGTTATTCAAATATTTGGCTCATTCCTGACCTTGAATCGTACATTTGAACTTAGTGATGCTAACGTGCCTTCCAGTCAGTTGTCAGTTGAAAGCTGGTAAATTAACATTAAAATCACATTTTCTTCTGTCGAATTACATAATTTGGTCGTTTGTAGTTTATCGTTTTACACATTTTTTCACTGCAGAATCTTCCATTGTGACCTTTAATAGTATAAACGAACTAGGATGAGGTGGATGGTGATGGCGTGTGGGTGGTGCACTGTCTACCTGGGGTGTGTGTCTGTGTGTTCATGAGCTCAGTCCACTCACCAGGTTCCTTCTGGTCTTTCATGAGCTTGACTCAGTCATCGTTGGTTGAAAGCTCGGGAACAGGACAATAAATAACTTTATTTATTCAGTGACTGTAATTATAGTTAATTTATTTCTTCATGCTGCAAAATTCATCTTACTTCTGTCAGATTTTCTTTTTACATCATTTCCCTCTAACACTAATTTGATCTATAATAAAAGAGGAAGTTTGAGGGGGGGTGACGACAAAGTGGCTGCATGGTTTTAGGGTTCTGCTTTTTGCTTTTGCTCCCATCAAACAGGGACCAGCAGGTCTGAAGCACTGACTGTGTGCTTACATTCATGAGAGCCACTTCTGGGCTAAATAAACCAACGATGTGGCTAAAAGCTCCGGAAAACCAGACAAACCACATTCATTTAATGTATCAGAATTATTATTGTAAACATAATTTGCTGTTATTTTTGTGTGCTGATTTTACCTTTTTGTGTGAGCTGTAATAATGTAAAGAAAGAGTGGGGGGGGGGGGCTCGGGATCAGGGCTGGGACCGACCCTGAAATTTTATCAAAAGTGGCAAATTCTGCTTTGATCTAACTGAGGTGTGTGTCTTTCACTGTTATGAGTTGGGGCTGGATGCGTCTACCCCCCCCACACCACCACCATCAGGACTCGGTCCCCCGTGTTGGACCCCAGGGGCCCTAAATCCCCGCTGCTCTTCCCTGCAGTCCCCCTCTGACGTGCAGCATGCCGAGGCGAGCGGCGCTTTGCCTATGCATTAGCCATCCATTTCCCGCGGCTGACACCTCTCCAACATAAAACCGTGAGGCAGAGGTAAAATATGTCTCTCCTGGCGAAAATAAAGCTTTGTCTGCCCGCTGATCTATTGGATATAAAAATAAAGCCGCGGCTTTGATGCGGGCTTTACCCTGATGCGCGCGCGCGCCTTTTTGCCTTTTGCGCACACAAAAGCTCCAATGAAGATGGATCGCGCGGGATCGGTCCGCGGTGCGTCCAGCACCGCATCACTCACTCCTCTCCTTCCTCCTCCTCCTCCCCCCTGTCTCTTATAC